>JAIUCU010000212.1:0-32016 GCA_020226215.1 Sindora glabra
CAGTAATCGGAATTCCGATATTGGGAGCATCTTCCGTGGGATATGGATCAGCAAGCTTGATTTATGGTTACGTTTTGTTGTTTGATTTTCTGAGATGTTTGGGGCACTCCAACGTTGAAATTGTTCCACACCAACTGTTCGACTCATTTCCATTCCTTAGATACATCCTCTACACACCAAGGTGAGTTAATTTCATCACAAATCTCAATTTTATTAATTAAATGCGCATTGATTTCTACTAAAAATTTTGTGTGGGATACGGTACAGGAATTAATTATATTGTACTAAAATGGGAAAGGGTCCATACTTGAACGGGTGCGAGTTCAATTCAACTATTAAGTTCTTTATAATGAGGGCAGAGGATAGCAAATAAAGCTGTGTCCTTTCTTCCTGGGCACCTAAAATTGATAAGAGAAGGACTCAGACAGACATTGTATATAATAAGTAACGGAGAAAGATAAACGTAGCACAATTGTATATGTAATGTTGCTTCCCTAAATATTTGATAATGGCTAATTAAGCAATCGACTAATTTTTTATAGATTGGTTCATTTTTGTTAATAGATTTTGCTATTTATCTTTGTAAATAATAGAACTTGCTTAATTAATTAATTGATGATTGCATTACTACGACATTTTGGGGGGTTAAATCCTATGCTAATAATTTCCCCCATATGAACTGCTTTTCTTTCAAATTCCTTTTTGTTGCAATTAAGAATGGCCCAAGGCAACATTAGCCATACATTTCAGGACATTCATTCTGTCTAGGTTATATATAGTGGCCCTGCTAATTAACTTGGTCCCGAAACTTAAAACATTCAGTTCCATGTTATATGTATAAATATTTACTTCTTGTTATATATTTTTATCCTTTGCAGTTATCACAGCTTACACCACACAGAAAAGGACACCAATTTCTGCCTTTTCATGCCTCTCTTTGACGTACTGGGGAACACCCTCAACACAAAATCTTGGGAACTACACAAGAAATTAAGTTTGGCTTCTGGTAAGTGCAATGGTTGGTTTCAATTCTTCAATTGGACTTTAATGCAAAATCGCTGTCCAACATCACCAACCATAGAGGCTTATTAATTACAGAAATCCAATCTTCCTTCTAGGATATAAATTTTTCTCATTTTCAAAGGATATGTATATACACAAACATAAATTTGAATTCTACGGTATTTTTTCCCCCAAGCAGTGATAGGGATACACCACTACAAACATTATTATACATATAATTTTCCTTATTTACAAGAAAGTTTTTTTTTTTTTTTCAAATTACTTATTATTTACTAAGAAAGTCACCATTAAATTATCTTCGAAATTTAAAAAAGTTATCAATAAATTTTAGATAGATAACTATCTATTAAACTATGATGTGCGATGGTGAATGTTTAAATGTTGGACTATCATTATATTGTAGACCCCGCATCGGTATATATTGTTGCATACATGAATATGGCGAGGTTGTAAGTTCAGGAGAGGTACGGCTATAGAATTCGATTTTTTTTTCCCAAAAAAATAGTAGACCGGAATAAAAAAAGGGGGAAGAAGTTATAGTACATTACTAAGCAGTGTATTGGTACATCACCAAATCTAAACATATACAATTTTTTTTTTTTTAAAGTCAAATCTTATACATTATGTAATAATATATTAATAATTAAATTTAGTACATCAATTAATTAATGATGTACCACAAAATTTTCTCAAAAAAAAAATATGGGTTTCAAAAGAAAATTGTGTCTTTATCATCCTAGATAAAAAACGATAAATTAAAAGTGAGAGAGCAAAATCAAAATAATGTAAATATCAATCAATCTCCTCTCTTAAAATAAGAAAATTTATTTATTTATTCTGCTGAAACTAAGATAAATTCTATGCAGAAGTTGCTGCATACAATGTTAGTGATAAGGATTGATCACACTCTTTACCATGAGCTGTACAATTCCACTTTATTGGGGAAGCCTTTGTGCTGACCCACATTTACCGAAGCTAAGATTGTGCCTTTATTAATGCAGGAAAGGACGCAAGGGTACCTGATTTTGTTTTCCTGGCCCATATAGTGGACGTCATATCCTGTATGCATGTCCAATTCTGCCTCCGCTCACTTGCCTCTCTGCCATTCACAACAAGGTTCTTTTTGATCCTATTTTGGCCCATTGCTTTGACTTTTCTCCTAGCAATGTGGCTTTGGTCCAAGACCTTCTTAGTTTCTTTCTACTACCTCAGAGGGAGACTACACCAGACTTGGGTTGTTCCTAGGTTTGGCGCTCAGGTTTGTCTATAATCATTTAAAAATGAAATTTGTTATTTGCATGTTTACATTACACAATACTTTTTCTAATGAATTTATAATTTTATATACAATACAATCTAATGCTATCTGTACGCCTATCCTAAAGTAAATGGGGTTTATTTGACTTAAATTATTATTTCATATACATTTATAGTTGCCCAAAAAAAAGTTGCCAATAATGATACTTTAAATATCCTTATGCCTAGAAATATCATAGATGGGAATTCTTTGCAAAAGGAAAAGTATTGATTTGTTATCTTTTGACCCCTTTTTGTTTACAGTATTTCTTACCGTTTGCTACTAAGGGAATCAATAAGCAAATTGAGCTAGCAATCCGCAGGGCTGATAGAATTGGGGTGAAAGTTATCAGCCTAGCTGCCTTGAATAAGGTTTGTATTGTGAACTTTATTCATCAATGCCTTTTCCTCCATTTATACATTTTTTCTTACCAAAAATTTGAACTTAATTAACTGAGTTCTGGTCTTCTCTGAGAATGGTTGTTGAGAATTTTAATGCAAATGTTTGATGAGGTCTCTGATTCCGGACAAAGCCAAGTGCCATGTTAGTTCTTACTTAAATTATCAATTAGGGAACATGAATATTTCACTTTGTAGATCCACTTCTTTTATACATCATAATTAATTTGTGTGTGTAGGATAAATCTATCTGCCTCATAAAAGGCAAGGGTGGTCCATTATTAATGAAATAAAGTTTGCATATATTAAATCAAATAACCACCCAAATAGAGTTAGGATCTTTAATTTCCATTTTAATTGATTTATCTCATTTTTTATTTCTTCTTTAATTAGTTCCAATTATCACTGTTGTTATAATAAACTGCTTAATTACAGAATGAATCACTTAATGGGGGAGGAAAACTTTTTGTGGACAAGCTTCCAGATCTTAGAGTCAGAGTGGTTCATGGAAACACTTTGACTGCTGCTGTGATCTTAAATGAACTTCCTCAAGATGTGGAAGAGGTCTTTCTAACTGGAGCCACTTCCAAGCTTGGCAGAGCCATTGCTCTCTACCTTTGCCGAAAAAGAGTCAGAGTACTGGTAATTCTTAAAGCTCCTCTCCACTTGCCAATTTTCTTCATTAATATTTCCCCACCTCAGTACTAACAAAATTAATGTTTCAGATAAAATCTCTGTATATTGTATTTAAACGGTTTGTTAAATAATAAATATGCCGACTACTATACCTCTGAAACACTTTTATTGGCCTACTTGTATATCCATGATTGAGTATCTTCAATTTGAGAGCACTGATGAAATTAATATTATGCCACCGCTCAACCACCTTTGTTTCTTGATTCCTTCTTCACTTCTTAAAGAGTGATATTGGCAGAGAAGGCTAACCATTGTACTGCTATGTGTTAGTATAATGGACCTAATCCGACTTATTTTATTAGGGAAAAACTTAATAAGATAGATTCCTTACAAATTCTCAAGATTTTGTTAGGTCATGATTCTTACTACTGATAAGCTAAGCAACAATTTTGCAGATGTTAACCCTTTCTACAGATAGATTTCAGAGGATTCAAAAGGAAGCTCCTCCAGAATACCAAAGTTACCTTGTCCAAGTTACCAAATACCAAGCAGCACAAAACTGCAAGGTTTGTTTGTATATTTGCTGATTCTTCATGCACTACCCGGAATACTGAAAATCATTGCCAGCTAAGGACGGAAAATATTTTTTATAAAATGTTAAAATGATGGAAAATATTTTATTTATTTATGTTAAATATAAAAATTTATGATAAAAGAATTTGCTCAAAGTATTATTTTTTTAATTATAGATACAAGTAACATATCACTTATTTATCAATATATATAAATAATATTTTCTTTTGAAAAATACTTTTCAACAAAATAAATGAATGAAGCCTATATATTTTCATTATTTACTATGTACTTATAGAAGAATATTATTATTTATTCACGTAATGTTATTTGATTTGAACTTTTAAAAATCATTGGAGACCTACTTAAATTTTCTTTAAATATAATTTTTTTTAATCATAGGTATAGGGGTAATATGTCACTTATTTATCAATATATATATAAATAATATTTTTTTATGAAAAATAAATGAAACCTATATATTTTCACTATTAACCATGTAGTTATAGAAGAATATTATAATTGATTCATGTCATGTTATTTGATTCCAGCTATTAAGAATCATTAGAGACCCTACCTGATTCCAACCACTAGCTACCAACAGTTTCATTTGATAGAATTAGGACATAGCTGGAAAAGCAATGTAATTTGAATTTTGGTTGTGTGTCATGTTTTCAGACCTGGATCGTCGGTAAGTGGATCACACCAAGAGAGCAAAACTGGGGCGCCACGTGGGACACATTTTCATCAATTTGTTGTCCCCCCAATCTTGCCCTTCAGAAGGGACTGTACTTATGGTGACCTAGCAGCAATGAGATTACCCAATGATGTGGAAGGCCTTGGTGCATGCGAGGTGAGCAATATCTGCGTCCTTGTTTTCTGGCTTTTTTTTTTTCGTCTATTTTAATATCAATTACGTATAGTTTCATATCCCCCCACCCAAAAAAAAAAAATGATAAGTAAATAAATGAAATAGACACACTTTTTTCTGTTCGATAGAATTTTGAGTCCTATTATTAATGTTGCATCTAACACTCTTAAAACATAAATTTAATTTGAGTACAAACATGTTTGGCTCTGATAATTGGAAAATTTTCTCCTCTTCTTACTGTTATGTATTTGAATATGATGGAAGGTTGAAAGAAGATTAAAATAAATTTGTTTGAATCAATTTAGAAAAAAAATTATGAACAAAGACCGAGAAGCTATGTCTATGAAGCACAAAGAAATAAAATGAAACTAACTTGGGTGAATCCAATCCAAATTCTTGTTTCAAGGTGTTGTTGTCGTTTGATGTGATGGCATCTGTTAACCACTAACTGTTCTCACATCGATTAAATGTATGATATGATGCGTCGGGTTTGCTGCCTACAGTACACAATGGAGAGGGGAGTCGTACACGCATGCCACGCAGGAGGAGTGGTGCACAGTCTAGAAGGCTGGACTCACCATGAAGTTGGGGCCATTGACGTTGACAGGATTGATCTTGTGTGGGAAGCTGCACTTAAACATGGTCTAAAGCCAGTTTCATCGAGACCACCCGTAAAAAATATTTGATTCGAAGAAAATGATGATGGCGAAATTGATTTATATCAAGGAGCTTTTGATTTCTTCTCTTGTTTTGGTGTAGTTCACATAAAACAGTGGACAGTCTCAACTGTGGTTACATATTCTTTGGGTAATTTATATTAACGTCGTAAAGTTCATGTTTACTTCCTCTGGTTTACATTTACATATCTTATAATGAAGCAATAGCTCAGATTCCGTGCTTAAATGTTTTTTCTATTGATATTTCCTTTTCCTTCAATCCAATTCAGTGTGCATATGCCATCACTGAGCACACGTCAATCATTAAATTGGAAGAAAGAATAAATGTTTTTTCCCCAGTCACGAGGCTTATTTATAGTTGATCGCCACGCTATTAGACTAGTTGAAGGAGACTTTGTGAAAGAAAATATCCAAGTATTTATCAAAAATGAAAACGATTTTATTTATTTTCTTTATGTTTAAGCACCGTTAAAATAAATTTTGACATGTGGAAGAAAGGACATTTGAGTGCGAAAAGCTAGCTTAACCCAACCAGTACGCATGTATCCTCAGCGGTATATTATTAACGTGACAACATGAATAATTTGAAGTTATTTTTATTAATTAACATATTTATTAATATTGTATTTTTTTTTAATTTGAGACAATAGCATTTGACTAAATAACTGAACTTGCGCACATGACAAAAAGAAATAAGATTGAATTCAAATTCAGAGGAAGACAAAACCCTCTAAACAAATATCTGGGTATCACTTGAGTTGAAAATTATAGACAATGTTAGCATCATCAGAGTGATCATTGCATGGTAAGAAACGGAAGGTGATCACTGCAACATCTTGACATTGAGTATATGGAAATGCAATTGTTGTCACCTTCTATATATTCCTCGTCGGTTAAAGAACCTCATCCTCTGTATGATAAATTTGAGTGCACTATTTTATCCACTTTTTCTGGGTACTATCATTCAATAGGTCTGCCCTATCAATTTTGGCCAGTGAGAAGAAGAAAAAAAGGCAATGAGAGCGATCATCATATAATTTCAACGATATTGTGTGATGATCATTCAAAAATAAAATGAACTAATCGATGCATGGCCTACAATAAACTCTTGACTAGAACTTGCTGTGTTGTGGGGAAAGAAAATAATTATTGTCGGCAAGAATCGTTAAATGCTGAAAACAACGTTGCTCTGGCCAAATCATATATTAGCAGATTAATGTTCTTATAATTCCAAAAACTACTTGTAGCTGCATTAAACACCCTATACATATGGAGCAAAATAAGCAGATAACTTTCGCAACACGTATTTGTAGCATAAAAAATGCTAAGTTGCGTGACTGACAATTCATTCATTAGTAGATGCAACAGATATGTGAAATCCAAGAATTCAACGAGAGGAGGCGAATTTGTTTTAGGATATGGGTAATCCTAGTATCCTATGGGGAGATTAATTAACCTCCGAAGAAATTGAATGATTTTATTATCAAATTACTTTTAATATATTAATATTTATATTTTTAATTTAATTTATTTACATTAATATTTGAGAATAAATAATTTATCCATGGAAATATTTGACATTTTAAAAAGCTGAATTCTAAGTCAAATTACTCTTAAAATTTTAATTATTTTTAAAAATTTTTTAATGGATGGTGCATGAAGATCTAGATATTGACCATCAATTCCAAACTCAAACAACCAACAACCGAAACAACACACTAGTCCGCAGCGAGATAAGCAACAATTAAACAATTTAAATGCTACATGCATGGTACTTACAGGAAAATGTAAACAAATTTTAAAAAAAAAGTTATTACAATATTTTTTATCCATCTAAAAGAGGAGTCTTTTTCAAATTCCACACTCAAACCTCTGAATTTCAATAAATTCTTCGCTCTTGATTTTTCTATAATTACCTCACCCAAATTAATAAGAAGTGTAGCCCAGTAAAATACAAGTGTTTGATTATACCATGAATCTCAAATAATAAAGATGAAGAAAATCAAATAAACTCAAGTTTCATTTACTTTAAAAAAAGAGAAACCTTAATAGAATGTTTAAAAGAATAAAATTACCCTCACATTTTAGTGTTCACTCTATACTCATTCTCTCTTCATATATTATAAGATCCACAATTTTGTGGACATACTATCTACTAAATGAGAGTGAAGGAACACTTTTCTTAGAGAATACAAGAAATATTTTTTTAGTTAAAATATGTTTAAAAGTATTACAAAAAGGTCTAGAGGGTAGCAAGGGTCAAAATAGCCATTAGAGCTTTTAAATTTTCAAAAGAGAGTTGACAATTTTGTATTACGTTAGGTAGGATTAGAATTTTCAATCTATCTTAATCAAATGACCATGATCTCTACATATAAGTGGTATTCTCATTTTATGAGAGTTCTTAGTTGTGGATTCTAGAAGCTTTTAGGAAATTCTAGTAGTATTGGAAATTATCTAAAAGGAAATTGGACTTAAGTCCGATTGGACATTAAGCTTAGTAAAAAAGGATCCTCTTCAAAGTATAGGCTATTGTGGTTTAATAAACATTATGTTGGGTTAAGAAAGATAGAGCTAGGTTTGCTCATTAATCTATTTGAATAAAAAAAAGGTTTGGTCAAATATTCATTGTTACTTGCCTCTTTTTCGTTATGAAGTGCATTGTTTCGCATGTTGGGGCTCTTAAATGCTTTTTTGACAACCATCAAGGTTCTATTCATATGCCATTCAATCGGTTTGATCTTAACTATTTGTTTTGTTTATTTTTTGTTCAGATGATGACTCAAATGACCTTTATTTTGCACTTAATGTTGGCTTCCAATGGGCTTTCTTTGAGTATTTCTATTCGGCTTATGTGGTAAGTGGCCTCCAATGGGTCTTTTTGTTAAGAAATTCAAACTTAATGATAGAAAATTTATTTTGGTCCTTTTGTCTATTTGGATATCAAGAGAGTTCCTTTCTAATTTTGTTTTTACCAAGGGAGTTCCACTCAAACTTTCTAAGCGTCAAAAGATTTTTTTTGGGCTTAGAGTTAGAAAAATTATTTTGAACTTTTGTCCAATTGGTCATTTTGGATGCCTGGGGAGTCCCTTCCAGGCTTTATCTTAAGTTATTTACTCAATCGCTAAAGGAGTTCCATTTGGACTTTTTGTGTGCCAAAGGATTTCCATTTGAACTTATGGACCAATAAACCAGTTTGATTGTCCTTTTGGGGTTTTTTCGAATTATTTACTCTATTGTTGAGGGAGTTCCACTTGAGTTCTAAGCATTGAAGGAGTTTTGTTTAAGCTTTTATATTATAAGCTTATGGCTTATTTATTTAATTTTTAAAATAGTATTTTCTATCTAACTTTTTTAATTATTGCTAAACCGATTGATCATTGCCAAAATATCCTACACATTTTGATGACAAAATTAGTAATTATTCAAAAAGGAGTTTAAATTGAGAGTAATGAATAATACTTGTTATATGAGTTCTTCTCCCCTTTCCAAAAGAATAATGACTTATTCTTTCTCGCTTTGCAAGAAAAGGAATAATTAATTAGTAAAAATATAAATGTTGGAATTACTTTTTATTAAGGAACTGCATAGTTTGGATGGATAGGATATAATCTTTAGAGGAGTATTTTATTCCCTCCTTTAAATACTACCAATCACTTTTTAAGGACCTTACTCCAATTGAAAGGTGGTTAACAAATATAACTAAAAATATTTTTTTACTTTCTTTTATGTAGATAAGTTATCACATCAAAGTATATAACTATATAACCAAATGAGATTTTGTAGCTATATTGGTCTTCAAAGTCATAATAAGCAGATAGTATATTTTATAACGCTTTTAAGGTATGAAACGGAAGATGGGCTTTGTACTTTGATAATACGTGAACCTTCTTTCATTTATTTCAATGTTGCACGGGAGTGATGACTAGGATAAATAAAATATATAGAAGTCATCATTGATAATTAGACTAATCACTATGCACGAATTAGTATTTAATACATATACATCGTAAAATATGAACATGTATTGCAAGGCTTACCTCATTTTTGCAGGGAACAGCTCTGTAAATAGATATTTTATACCGGACTACTCCAAGAACAAAGAACGAGCTGGGAAATTTCTTCCCTCATAAATATCTAGTTAGCATGTTGTACTCAATAACCAATCTCTAGAAATATTGGTCATAAATGAATAAGTTCACTGCTGCAAAAATTCCCAAAGCATAAAAGATATCCTCTTTCAAAATTAAGGTTTATAGGGTAAACTTGCACAAAGCAACAAGAATAGCCAATATTGAACAACTTAAGCATAGATGGATAACCTCCATACACAATGAAATTGCATTTCCCAAATGAGAATATATGTAGAGTTCTTTAATTAAGGTAAAGGACAAAATACCTTACAAGTAAACCATTGACTGTCACCCCAAAGCAAAAGAATCAAACCAATAGATAAACGGTAATTGTTTGTTTAATTCTTATGACACAATTTCCTCCATAGGCATTTAACTGACAGACCATCAGGAAAACAGTAAGCAGAAACAGTAAGATCAAGAAAGCATCCTGAAGCAAGATCAGCTTCCCCAGAGATAAGAGATTTTTCAAATGAGAGAAAAATGCTGAAGCAACTAAAATTCACAAAAACAGGTTTAAGAGAGTGGAAAATGGGAAAAGGATCTCTCTGCCACTTTACAGACCACTTAACCAAGCCTGTGCTTGGATTCCATGCTTCAGATGATTGTATAGTGTACAGTAGTATATTACTTCATACTAAAAGTAAACGAAATCCATAATGGTCTAATTTAGCGTGCTCCTGTGGATGCCATAGGATTGGCTATAGCATAATATATGACTTAGAACAAAGTTCGTAGGTGGAAGCATACCTCAACGGGTTGGTCACAGACGGTAAGCAAACATATGACTTGGAACAATTATGTTGCTCTAATTTACTTAATCTCTTTTGAAGTTTGATTAAATGTCGGATTTTTACATGTTCTTATTTGACTTAAGTAATTACATTGACGGTATTTGATGTCTTTTGTTTTTGCTACCTATTAACGGTGATGTTTACATTATATTTGAAATCAATTTATGTTACAGTGTCTGGCAAAATCATTGAAAATTATCGTAAGTTTCACATAAGATGATGTGATGGAGGGAATTGATACCTCTACATAGATTAGGGATATCAATGATCTTGCAAACAGGATACAAAGTTTCTCCATCCATGAATTTATCTCAAAAACTCATATTTTGTGAAGGGCTATTATTCATGACATGAGAAAGGATAATTTGACCAACCAAAAAGATAATTTATATCTAACTCATAGGAAATAAGGTGAAGAACCTACACAATAAGTATTACCCTTACTCTCAAATATACATTGATTTAAACTTATCTTGAATGATCACTAATTTTATTATCAGAGTGTGCAAGATCTCTTGGTAATAACTATTTGACTTAGCAAAAATTAAGAAAGTTAGATAGAAAGTAGTAATTTAAAAATCAAATAAATAAGCCATGAGTTTATAAAGCCCAAGCGAGTTATATACTCTCGACAATTCACATAAGCATAAAAAGAAATCCTTTGACACTTAAAGTCTAAGCAGAACTGCCTTGACCATTGAATGAATAACTCAAAATACAAAGCTTACCAAGAATTCCGTTGACAATTGAATTGTTCATCGATCCCATAAGCCTGAATAGAAATCATTCTACAGTTAAAGCCTAAGCCGAACCCTCTTGACAACAGAGTAAATAACTCAACAAAGCCTGTAAGGAACTCCTTTGGTATCTAAACTATTCCATCGAATATTAAAGCCCAGAAGAAAATCTTCTAGCACTAAAGCCCAGGTGAAAATCCCCTAGTATTCAAGATTTAATCCCTTAATTATTTATCAACTTGAGTAACTCCCTCAACCTTGAATCAAACTTAAATGGCCAACAATGCTATAGTAGCTACAAATAAATCTTCTGAGAAAATTTAGGTAAATCCTTCCAAACTTATATTATTAGCTAATTCAACATTTTGTTCATATGCTTTATAGGATAGTTTTGAACAAAACAACTAAACTTAATCTAAAACTATGGTTTAAGCCATATATTGTCACATTAGCTTATGTATTGATGCCTCATCTTCAAAACATCATGGTGAAAACGGGTAAGTGGCAACAAAATTACAAATATACTTTTTAGCACCATACTCATAATTTATATGTAGTATCCTTAATTACTTTGTCTAGGAATCTAATACTCTCTATTATTTTTAATTTTTCTTGCTCATACTAACTTAGGCATTGAAATGCCTTTTTCTATTTTATAGGCTTTTCACCAAGGCCCAAATCTTTAATGTTTTATCAAAGGCCATCATAGTTAATTGTTAGATATAAACAATTATAGATTGTAGCATGTAAGAATATAAGATTGATGTTTAAGTTAAGGAGAAATATTTATAAAGGTATTATCTATCATGTTATTCTTAAATATTACTATTTAAATATTGCCAGCTAAATCTATACAACTAAAAATGTTTATTAAATTGTTTGTTTGTATTTTTGAAAAGAAAAGATGAACTGTTGTTTATAATTACAAGATTACATTATATATATACACCACATCTTGAAACCTTCTAATTTTTTTATATCAGAATTATTTTGTATAAAAGGTATATTATTAGTAATTTATTATTACAAAAGTCAAATTAGTAAACAAAAATAGAAATAATAAATCAACAATCAATTATTAATAACTATGACAAAAGAAAGTGGCTTCAAGCCAAGCTGCCTAAATATAAGCTAAGCTAACTTGTAATTGATTACTAGGTAATATGGGCTAATGCATTCTTAGTTGATCATATTTGAATAGTAATATCTAAAAATAACATAGCGAACATTTCTTTGAATTAAGATGAGGTCAACTTAAATTTAACTCATTTGGTTAACTTAGATTTAATTCATTTATCAGTAAATTAGCTTTTCAAGCTCATATGAGGATTCATTTTTATTTATTTCTATATTGGTAGTAAGGAAAATTAAACCTAAAATCTTTAATATACTACTTAAATATCTTATTATTGACCTATCATTTCATTTATAAGTAACATTTGGCTTAGGAAATCAAATATTTCCATAAATGTTAATATTCTTGAGACTATAATTTTTATGAATTAGTTCTTAGCAATATGACATTATTATATTTTAATTCTTTTATATACTTTTAAAAATGGTGTTAGATTCCTAAAAAAAAGCTTCATTTAAAATTGAGTAGTCTAAACAAGTTATGGTTAATAATGACAGATAATGATTGGTAGATGGTCACTAGTATAAGTAGTAGTCACTAATAATGAATAATAATCAATAATAACTATTAATAATAGGTGGCAACAATGGTGACAATAGTAATAACAGTGGTAGGTGGTGACGACTGGCAGTAGGTTATGATAGATGGTGATGTCGACTATAATGATTACTAATAATAGATGGTAATTGATGTACAATGATTATTAATAATAAATAATAACTAATAATAAGTGGTAATAACAATAGTCACTAACAACAGATAATGACAAGTATTATTTAATAACGGTGAATAGTAGTCGACAACAGTGGTAGGTGCTAGTAAAATAAGATATTAATGCTGATATAACTTTAATGGATGTGTAGGCAAGAGAATTTATTTATATCACTAGAACAATTTCATGTTATAGGAATATATGATACTTGTCTTTTCTCTTCAGAATATTTTAGGAGAATATTAAGTTAAAAATAGTTTTAAAAATGTTCATATTCTTAAAAATATAAAAGGTAAAACTTAAGTAGATTTCTTTAGGTATTTGCCATAAAGTTCTCTATTCAAATTATGAAAAATTTATTACTTATTCTATTAATTATTAATAACTTTAATTTGATAATTACAATAATTAGTAATGTTGCAAATATGACAAAGTAATTTAAACATATATTGTAATTTGAATGGAGAATCATACAATAAACATATAAAAAACTTTACTTAAATTTTGCTCGTATTTAAACTAATATAAAAATATGATATTCTCTTAAAATGTTCTCGCATATGTAAGAAAGATTTTACAAAGTAAATGTTGTGAGGATTGACTTTGATTTTGTCATCTCATGTGAAAGCAATTGCAAAAGGTTCCAAGAGTTGCTACTTTATTTAGGCATATCATTGTAAAGAAAGATATGAATGCAAATCAAATTTAAAAGGACTTAAAGGTAAAAGTGTCAAATGGGTCATGACTTTGTGAATCGATTCATACCTATTGTGAATTTTTTTATAGGTTTGGACCCTTAAAAACTAAACTCATTTTGGATGTAAGTAATATAGACTAGTCTGTTAAAGACTTAGTTCATCATAAATTAATTTATATCCGTTAAGATTGTAAACTCACAGTTAAAGTTCGTGATTTGTTTGTACCCATCATAGATTTTAGTGGTTTAAACTTTTTTAAAATTAGACCCATTTTAGACACAAGTAATATGAACTAATCTATCGTAAATCGATTTATATCCACTAGGTCAACGAACTCACAATTAAAGTTTATAGATTGACCCCTACACTTTATGAGTTTTGATGGGTTTGGATATTTAAAATTAAATTTATTTTAGATACAAATAATATGGATCAATTCATGAATTGATCATATCCATATAACTACAAATCAAATCATTTGATAGGCCTACTTAATGAAGGATAATTGACATCTTCCTTTATTCCTAAGCACAAAGCTATAAGTAAAATATATTATTTTTTATTATTTTAATCTTAATGCAATTGGTAATATTGTTTTCTCCTTATTTATGTTTGACTTACCTAGTTTAGAGACACATCTATTATAAGGATGACATATAATCATATTTTACTTTAAAGAAAAAAGTTACACTCATTATTTTCATATTTTTTATTTATATCTCTAATTAATTTATTATTTATTTTACTTTAATTATGTAAAAAAATTATAAGTTCATTAATGCTATCTCCCTTAAAGTTTAACCTAATTACACAAAAATCCTCCTTATTTGAAAAATTAAACCTAATTCCTATATGCTTAATAGACATAAATAGTGTCAGTGAAAATTTTAAGTTACTCATTCTACCCTTTATTATTCGAATTGTAGGTTAAAAAAAAAGTAAATATTGGTATACTATAATTATTGAACTTCAGCCAATTCGTATTATTGTTGCTAAACTTTAAAAAATTGTTCAACAATAAAAAGGTTGCAATACAAATATAATGGCTATTGAGAGCAAAGTGATAGAGGAAAAAATTTAAGAATAGTAATAAAAAGGTTAGGAATTTGCAAGAAAGTTAAGAAGAGGCAAACTTTGCTAAAGAGAGAAAAGGAGATCATATGTTGCTAGTTGTCCAGCCACCAAATTTGAGATGATAATGGTCAAAGGCCACAATAGCGCAAGCAAAAGGGTTAATCAAATGGTTTAGAGGAAAAAGAAGATAGAGGTGGCAAAAACTTTGAACTTATAGATGTTGGTGCTAATTGAATTGAAAATTGGATTGAGCTAGTAAGCTTTAGCCCTTTTTTTTTCATCGTGTATTTTTTTTAGTAGTTTGTTTACTGTATTTGCTATAAATGATGGGTTAATGGAAGAATGGTTGGAAAAGTTATAAACTCTAAGTGATTTTTTGCTTATTAGAGTTGAATTTTAATATGATTTATTTACATTGCTTTATGTTTTTTTGTTGCTTGATCACAAAGATTTATTTCATTTATGTTGAATTTTATTGAAAAATTTTTAATTAAGGATTTCATTTATGTTGAATTTTATTGAAAATTTATTAATTAAGGAAAAGATGAATGGAAATGAGATTTGTGTATTAATTAAGGAAATGTTAGATAGAACTAGGAAGAGAATGGTGGAGGATTACTATGGGAGAGTTTGGGGAAAGAAGGAGAGGATAGAAATTAGCACAATTATTTGATAAGTAAAATCAAGAAAGGAATTTTTTAAAAAAAAAGAGATATTAAGTAATAAACTAATTTTAAGATAATAATTATCTTGTTTTTGTAACTCTTGTTATATATATTTTATTTATTATATTATTTTTTATTGCCATATTGTTAAAATAGAAGAATTTTTAGTGAGCTTTTGCAAAGAAATTCTATTGTGCTTAAAATGGTATTAATATAGTTCTATTTTTAAGGTGTTTATATAATGAAAACATATTCTAATTAAAATTAGAATTAACGTAATATTATGTTTTAAACATGTAATTTGTATATTCTAAATTAAGGAAATAATATTTAACATTGCATTAATATTATTTTCAATTATAATATAATTTGGTCTTTTGCAAATGGAAGGGAAGATTTCTTAAGGAAAAGAAAAGAAATATTTAATAATAAATATTATATAATTTTATTGAAAAAACTACATTATACCATGTATATCTTATATAATGAAATAAATTATTTTAATCTAGTTATTAAAATAATTATATTATTTAAAAAATTAAAAAATATAAATTAAATAATATTCATTTTTTTATTAACTTATTTTTTAATATATTCTGAAATTAAAAATAAGTTAATAAAAAAATGAATATTATTTAATTATTTTTTAATTTTTTTAAATAATATAATTATTTTAATAACTAGATTAAAAATAATTTATTTCATTATATAAGATATACATGGTATAATGTAGTTTTTTCAATAAAATTATATAATATTTATTATTAAATATTTCTTTTCTTTTCCTTAAGAAATCTTCCCTTCCATTTGCAAAAGACCAAATTATATTATAATTGAAAATAATATTAATGCAATGTTAAATATTATTTCCTTAATTTAGAATATACAAATTACATGTTTAAAACATAATATTACGTTAATTCTAATTTTAATTAGAATATGTTTTCATTATATAAACACCTTAAAAATAGAACTATATTAATACCAATTTTAAGCACAATAGAATTTCTTTGCAAAAGCTCACTAAAAATTCTTCTATTTTAACAATATGGCAATAAAAAATAATATAATAAATAAAATATATATAACAAGAGTTACAAAAACAAGATAATTATTATCTTAAAATTAGTTTATTACTTAATATCTCTTTTTTTTTAAAAAATTCCTTTCTTTGATTTTACTTATCAAATAATTGTGCTAATTTCTATCCTCTCCTTCTTTCCCCAAACTCTCCCATAGTAATCCTCCACCATTCTCTTCCTAGTTCTATCTAACATTTCCTTAATTAATACACAAATCTCATTTCCATTCATCTTTTCCTTAATTAATAAATTTTCAATAAAATTCAACATAAATGAAATCCTTAATTAAAAATTTTTCAATAAAATTCAACATAAATGAAATAAATCTTTGTGATCAAGCAACAAAAAAAACATAAAGCAATGTAAATAAATCATATTAAAATTCAACTCTAATAAGCAAAAAATCACTTAGAGTTATAACTTTTCCAACCATTCTTCCATTAACCCATCATTTATAGCAAATACAGTAAACAAACTACTAAAAAAATACACGATGAAAAAAAAAGGGCTAAAGCTTACTAGCTCAATCCAATTTTCAATTCAATTAGCACCAACATCTATAAGTTCAAAGTTTTTGCCACCTCTATCTTCTTTTTCCTCTAAACCATTTGATTAACCCTTTTGCTTGCTATTGTGGCCTTTGACCATTATCATCTCAAATTTGGTGGCGGCAACTAGCAACATATGATCTCCTTTTCTCTCTTTAGCAAAGTTTGCCTCTTCTTAACTTTCTTGCAAATTCCTAACCTTTTTATTACTATTCTTAAATTTTTTCCTCTATCACTTTGCTCTCAATAGCCATTATATTTGTATTGCAACCTTTTTATTGTTGAACAATTTTTTAAAGTTTAGCAACAATAATACGAATTGGCTGAAGTTCAATAATTATAGTATACCAATATTTACTTTTTTTTTAACTCTACAATTCGAATAATAAAGGGTAGAATGAGTAACTTAAAATTTTCACTGACACTATTTATGTCTATTAAGCATATAGGAATTAGGTTTAATTTTTCAAATAAGGAGGATTTTTGTGTAATTAGGTTAAACTTTAAGGGAGATAGCATTAATGAACTTATAATTTTTTTACATAATTAAAGTAAAATAAATAATAAATTAATTAGAGATATAAATAAAAAATATGAAAATAATGAGTGTAACTTTTTTCTTTAAAGTAAAATATGATTATATGTCATCCTTATAATAGATGGTGTCTCTAAACTAGGTAAGTCAAACATAAATAAGGAGAAAACAATATTACCAATTGCATTAAGATTAAAATAATAAAAATAATATATTTTACTTATAGCTTTGTGCTTAGGAATAAAGGAAGATGTCAATTATCCTTCATTAAGTAGGCCTATCAAATGATTTGATTTGTAGTTATATGGATATGAATCAATTCATGAATTGATCCATATTATTTGTATCTAAAATAAATTTAATTTTAAAATATCCAAACCCATCAAAACTCATAAAGTGTAGGGGTCAATCTATAAACTTTAATTGTGAGTTCGTTGACCTAGTGGATATAAATCGATTTACGATAGATTAGTTCATATTACTTGTGTCTAAAATGGGTCTAATTTTAAAAAAGTTTAAACCACTAAAATCTATGATGGGTACAAACAAATCCACGAACTTTAACTGTGAGTTTTACAATCTTAACGGATATAAATTAATTTATGATGAAACTAAGTCTTTAACAGACTAGTCCTATATTACTTACATCCAAAATGAGTTAGTTTTTAAGGGTCCAAACCTATAAAAAAATTCACAATAGGTATGAATCGATTCACAAAGTCATGACCCATTTGACACTTTTACCTTTAAGTCCTTTTAAATTTGATTTGCATTCATATCTTTCTTACAATGATATGCCTAAATAAAGTAGCACTCTTGGAACCTTTTGCAATTGCTTTCACATGAGATGACAAATCAAGTCAATCCTCACAACATTTACTTTGTAAAATCTTTCTTACATATGCGAGAACATTTTAAGAGAATATCATATTTTTATATTAGTTTAAATACGAGCAAAATTTAAGTAAGTTTTTATATGTTTATTGTATGATTCTCCATTTCAAATTACAATATATGTTTAAATTACTTTGTCATATTTGCAACATTACTAATTATTGTAATTATCAAATTAAAGTTATTAATAATTAATAGAATAAGTAATAAATTTTCATAATTTGAATAGAGAACTTTATGGCAAATACCTAAAGAAATCTACTTAAGTTTTACCTTTTATATTTTAAGAATATGAACATTTTTAAACTATTTTTAACTTAATATTCTCCTAAAATATTCTGAAGAGAAAGACAAGTATCATATATTCCTATAACATGAAATTGTTCTAGTGATATAAATAAATTCTCTTGCCTACACATCCATTAAAGTTATATCAGCATTAATATCTTATTTTTACTAGCACTACCACTGTTGTCGACTACTATTCACCGTTATTAAATAATACTTGTCATTATCTGTTGTTAGTGACTATTGTTATTACCACTTATTATTAGTTATTATTTATTATTAATAATCATTGTACATCAATTACCATCTATTATTAGTAATCATTATAGTCGACAGTCACCATCTATCATAACCTACTGCCAGTCGTCACCACCTACCACTGTTTATTACTATTGTCACCATTGTTGCCACCTATTATTAATAGTTATTATTGATTATTATTCATTATTAGTGACTACTACTTATAACTAGTGACCATCTACCAATCATTATCTGTCATTATTAACCATAACTTGTTAGACTACTCAATTTTAAATGAAGCTTTTTTTTAGGAATCTAACACCATTTTTAAAAGTATATAAAAGAATTAAATATAATAATGTCATATTGCTAAGAACTAAATTCATAAAAATTATAGTCTCAAGAATATTAACATTTATGGAAATATTTGATTTCCTAAGCCAAATGTTACTTATAAATGAAATGATAGGTCAATAATAAGATATTTAAGTAGTATATTAAAGATTTTAGGTTTAATTTTCCTTACTACCAATATAGAAATAAATAAAAATGAATCCTCATATGAGCTTGAAAAGCTAATTTACTGATAAATGAATTAAATCTAAGTTAACCAAATGAGTTTAAATTTAAGTGACCTCATCTTAATTCAAAGAAATGTTCGCTATGTTATTTTTAGATATTACTATTCAAATATGATCAACTAAGAATGCATTAGCCCATATTACCTAGTAATCAATTACAAGTTAGCTTAGCTTATATTTAGGCAGTTGGCTTGAAGCCACTTTCTTTTGTCATAGTTATTAATAATGATTGTTGATTTATTATTTCTATTTTTGTTTACTAATTTGACTTTTGTAATAATAAATTACTAATAATATACCTTTTATACAAAATAATTCTGATATAAAAAAATTAGAAGGTTTCAAGATGTGTGTATATATATAATGTAATCTTGTAATTATAAACAACATTTCATCTTTTCTTTTCAAAAATACAAACAAACAATTTAATAAACATTTTTAGTTGTATAGATTTAGCTGGCAATATTTAAATAGTAATATTTAAGAATAACATGATAGATAATACCTTTATAAATATTTCTCCTTAACTTAAACATCAATCTTATATTCTTACATGCTACAATCTATAATTGTTTATATCTAACAATTAACTATGATGGCCTTTGATAAACATTAAAGATTTGGGCCTTGGTGAAAAGCCTATAAAATAGAAAAAGGCATTTCAATGCCTAAGTTAGTATGAGCAAGAAAAAATTTAAAAATAATAGAGAGTATTAGATTCCTAGACAAAGTAATTAAGGATACTACATATAAATTATGAGTATGGTGCTAAAAGTATATTTGTAATTTTTGTTGCCACTTACCCGTTTTTCACCATGATGTTTTGAAGATGAGGCATCAATACATAAGCTAATGTGACAATATATGGCTTAAACCATAGTTTTAGATTAAGTTTAGTTGTTTTGTTCAAACTATCCTATAAAGCATATGAACAAATGTTGAATTAGCTAATAATATAAGTTTGGAAGGATTTACCTAAATTTTCTCAGAAGATTTATTTGTAGCTACTATAGCATTGTTGGCCATTTAAGTTTGATTCAAGGTTGAGGGAGTTACTCAAGTTGATAAATAATTAAGGGATTAAATCTTGAATGCTAGGGGATTTTCACCTGGGCTTTAGTGCTAGAAGATTTTCTTCTGGGCTTTAATATTCGATGGAATAGTTTAGATACCAAAGGAGTTCCTTACAAGCTTTGTTGAGTTATTTACTCTGTTGTCAAGAGGGTTCGGCTTAGGCTTTAACTGTAGAATGATTTCTATTCAGGCTTATGGGATCGATGAACAATTCAATTGTCAACGGAATTCTTGGTAAGCTTTGTATTTTGAGTTATTTATTCAATGGTCAAGGCAGTTCTGCTTAGACTTTAATTGTCAAAGGATTTCTTTTTATGCTTATGTGAATTGTCGAGAGTATATAACTCGCTTGGGCTTTATAAACTCATAGCTTATTTATTTGATTTTTAAATTACTACTTTCTATCTAACTTTCTTAATTTTTGCTAAGTCAAATAGTTATTACCAAGAGATCTTGCACACTCTGATAATAAAATTAGTGATCATTCAAGATAAGTTTAAATCAATGTATATTTGAGAGTAAGGGTAATACTTATTGTGTAGGTTCTTCACCTTATTTCCTATGAGTTAGATATAAATTATCTTTTTGGTTGGTCAAATTATCCTTTCTCATGTCATGAATAATAGCCCTTCACAAAAATATGAGTTTTTGAGATAAATTCATGGATGGAGAAACTTTGTATCCTGTTTGCAAGATCATTGATATCCCTAATCTATGTAGAGGTATCAATCCCTCCATCACATCATCTATGTGAAACTTACGATAATTTTCAATGATTTTGCCAGACACTGTAACATAAATTGATTTCAAATATAATGTAAACATCACCGTTAATAGTAGCAAAAACAAAAGACATCAAATACCGTCAATGTAATTACTTAAGTCAAATAAGAACATGTAAAAATCCGACATTTAATCAAACTTCAAAAGAGATTAAGTAAATTAGAGCAACATAATTGTTCCAAGTCATATGTTTGCTTACCGTCTGTGACCAACCGTTGAGGTATGCTTCCACCTACGAACTTTGTTCTAAGTCATATATTATGCTATAGCCACTCCTATGGCATCCACAGGAGCACGCTAAATTAGACCATTATGGATTTCGTTTACTTTTAGTATGAAGTAATATACTACTGTACACTATACAATCATCTGAAGCATGGAATCCAAGCACAGGCTTGGTTAAGTGGTCTGTAAAGTGGCAGAGAGATCCTTTTCCCATTTTCCACTCTCTTAAACCTGTTTTGTGTGAATTTTAGTTGCTTCAGCATTTTTCTCTCATTTGAAAAATCTCTTATCTCTGGGGAAGCTGATCTTGCTTCAGGATGCTTTCTTGATCTTACTGTTTCTGCTTACTGTTTTCCTGATGGTCTGTCAGTTAAATGCTATGGAGGAATTGTGTCATAAGAATTAAACAAACAATTACCGTTTATCTATTGGTTTGATTCTTTTGCTTGGGGTGACAGTCAATGGTTTTACTTGTAAGGTATTTTGTCCTTTACCTTAATTAAAGAACTCTACATATATTCTCATTTGGGAAATGCAATTTCATTGTGTATGGAGGTTATCCATCTATGCTTAAGTTGTTCAATATTGGCTATTCTTGTTGCTTTGTGCAAGTTTACCCTATAAACCTTAATTTGAAAGAGGATATCTTTTATGCTTTGGGAATTTTTGCAGCAGTGAACTTATTCATTTATGACCAATATTTCTAGAGATTGGTTATTGAGTACAACATGCTAACTAGATATTTATGAGGGAAGAAAATTTCCCAGCTCGTTCTTTGTTCTTGGAGTAGTCCGGTATAAAATATCTATTACAGAGCTGTTCCCTGCAAAAATGAGGTAAGCCTTGCAATACATGTTCATATTTTACGATGTATATGTATTAAATACTAATTCGTGCATAGTGATTAGTCTAATATCAATGATGACTTCTATATATTTTATTTATCCTAGTCATCACTCCCGTGCAACATTAAATAAATGAAAGAAGGTTCACGTATTATCAAAGTACAAAGCCCATCTTCCGTTTCATACCTTAAAAGCGTTATAAAATATACTATCTGCTTAATTATGACTTTGAAGACCAATATAGCTACAAAATCCTCATTTGGTTATATAGTTATATACTTTGATGTGATAACTTATCTACATAAAAGAAAGTAAAAAAATATTTTTAGTTATATTTGTTAACCACCTTTCAATTGGAGTAAGGTCCTTAAAAAGTGATTGGTAGTATTTAAGGAGGGAATAAAATACTCCTCTAAAGATTATGTCCTATCCATCCAAACTATGCAGTTCCTTAATAAAAAGTAATTCCAACATTTATATTTTTACTAATTAATTATTACTTTTCTTGCAAAGCGAGAAAGAATAAGTCATTATTCTTTTGGAAAGGGGAGAAGAACTCATATAACAAGTATTATTCATTACTCTCAATTTAAACTCCTTTTTGAATAATTACTAATTTTGTCATCAAAATGTGTAGGATATTTTGGCAATGATCAATCGGTTTAGCAATAATTAAAAAAGTTAGATAGAAAATACTATTTTAAAAATTAAATAAATAAGCCATAAGCTTATAATATAAAAGCTTAAACAAAACTCCTTCAATGCTTAGAACTCAAGTGGAACTCCCTCAACAATAGAGTAAATAATTCGAAAAAACCCAAAAGGACAATCAAACTGGTTTATTGGTCCATAAGTTCAAATGGAAATCCTTTGGCACACAAAAGTCCAAATGGAACTCCTTTAGCGATTGAGTAAATAACTTAAAGATAAAGCCTGGAAGGGACTCCCCAGGCATCCAAAATGACCAATTGGACAAAAGTTCAAAATAATTTTTCTAACTCTAAGCCCAAAAAAAATCTTTTGACGCTTAGAAAGTTTGAGTGGAACTCCCTTGGTAAAAACAAAATTAGAAAGGAACTCTCTTGATATCCAAATAGACAAAAGGACCAAAATAAATTTTCTATCATTAAGTTTGAATTTCTTAACAAAAAGACCCATTGGAGGCCACTTACCACATAAGCCGAATAGAAATACTCAAAGAAAGCCCATTGGAAGCCAACATTAGTGCAAAATAAAGGTCATTTGAGTCATCATCTGAACAAAAAATAAACAAAACAAATAGTTAAGATCAAACCGATTGAATGGCATATGAATAGAACCTTGATGGTTGTCAAAAAGCATTTAAGAGCCCCAACATGCGAAACAATGCACTTCATAACGAAAAGAGGCAAGTAACAATGAATATTTGACCAAACCTTTTTTTTATTCAAATAGATTAATGAGCAAACCTAGCTCTATCTTTCTTAACCCAACATAATGTTTATTAAACCACAATAGCCTATACTTTGAAGAGGATCCTTTTTTACTAAGCTTAATGTCCAATCGTACTTAAGTCCAATTTCCTTTTAGATAATTTCCAATACTACTAGAATTTCCTAAAAGCTTCTAGAATCCACAACTAAGAACTCTCATAAAATGAGAATACCACTTATATGTAGAGATCATGGTCATTTGATTAAGATAGATTGAAAATTCTAATCCTACCTAACGTAATACAAATTGTCAACTCTCTTTTGAAAATTTAAAAGCTCTAATGGCTATTTTGACCCTTGCTACCCTCTAGACCTTTTGTAATACTTTTAAACATATTTTAACTAAAAAAATATTTCTTGTATTCTCTAAGAAAAGTGTTCCTTCACTCTCATTTAGTAGATAGTATGTCCACAAAATTGTGGATCTTATAATATATGAAGAGAGAATGAGTATAGAGTGAACACTAAAATGTGAGGGTAATTTTATTCTTTTAAACATTCTATTAAGGTTTCTCTTTTTTTAAAGTAAATGAAACTTGAGTTTATTTGATTTTCTTCATCTTTATTATTTGAGATTCATGGTATAATCAAACACTTGTATTTTACTGGCTACACTTCTTATTAATTGGGTGAGGTAATTATAGAAAAATCAAGAGCGAAGAATTTATTGAAATTCAGAGGTTTGAGTGTGGAATTTGAAAAAGACTCCTCTTTTAGATGGATAAAAAATATTGTAATAACTTTTTTTTTAAAATTTGTTTACATTTTCCTGTAAGTACCATGCATGTAGCATTTAAATTGTTTAATTGTTGCTTATCTCGCTGCGGACTAGTGTGTTGTTTCGGTTGTTGGTTGTTTGAGTTTGGAATTGATGGTCAATATCTAGATCTTCATGCACCATCCATTAAAAATTTTTAAAAATAATTAAAATTTTAAGAGTAATTTGACTTAGAATTCAGCTTTTTAAAATGTCAAATATTTCCATGGATAAATTATTTATTCTCAAATATTAATGTAAATAAATTAAAATTAAAAATATAAATATTAATATATTAAAAGTAATTTGATAATAAAATCATTCAATTTCTTCGGAGGTTAATTAATCTCCCCATAGGATACTAGGATTACCCATATC
Organism: Sindora glabra; assembly: GCA_020226215.1. Lineage (NCBI taxonomy): Eukaryota > Viridiplantae > Streptophyta > Magnoliopsida > Fabales > Fabaceae > Sindora > Sindora glabra. Next base: position 25,126 of record JAIUCU010000212.1, read on the forward strand.
CTAAAACAAATTCGCCTCCTCTCGTTGAATTCTTGGATTTCACATATCTGTTGCATCTACTAATGAATGAATTGTCAGGTCACGCAACTTAGCATTTTTTATGCTACAAATACGTGTTGCGAAAGTTATCTGCTTATTTTGCTCCATATGTATAGGGTGTTTAATGCAGCTACAAGTAGTTTTTGGAATTATAAGAACATTAATCTGTTAATATATGATTTGGCCAGAGCAACGTTGTTTTCAGCATTTAACGATTCTTGCCGACAATAATTATTTTCTTTCCCCACAACACAGCAAGTTCTAGTCAAGAGTTTATTGTAGGCCATGCATCGATTAGTTCATTTTATTTTTGAATGATCATCACACAATATCGTTGAAATTATATGATGATCGCTCTCATTGCCTTTTTTTCTTCTTCTCACTGGCCAAAATTGATAGGGCAGACCTATTGAATGATAGTACCCAGAAAAAGTGGATAAAATAGTGCACTCAAATTTATCATACAGAGGATGAGGTTCTTTAACCGACGAGGAATATATAGAAGGTGACAACAATTGCATTTCCATATACTCAATGTCAAGATGTTGCAGTGATCACCTTCCGTTTCTTACCATGCAATGATCACTCTGATGATGCTAACATTGTCTATAATTTTCAACTCAAGTGATACCCAGATATTTGTTTAGAGGGTTTTGTCTTCCTCTGAATTTGAATTCAATCTTATTTCTTTTTGTCATGTGCGCAAGTTCAGTTATTTAGTCAAATGCTATTGTCTCAAATTAAAAAAAAATACAATATTAATAAATATGTTAATTAATAAAAATAACTTCAAATTATTCATGTTGTCACGTTAATAATATACCGCTGAGGATACATGCGTACTGGTTGGGTTTAAGCTAGCTTTTCGCACTCAAATGTCCTTTCTTCCACATGTCAAAATTTATTTTAACGGTGCTTAAACATAAAGAAAATAAATAAAATCGTTTTCATTTTTGATAAATACTTGGATATTTTCTTTCACAAAGTCTCCTTGAACTAGTCTAATAGCGTGGCGATCAACTATAAATAAGCCTCGTGACTGGGGAAAAAACATTTATTCTTTCTTCCAATTTAATGATTGACGTGTGCTCAGTGATGGCATATGCACACTGAATTGGATTGAAGGAAAGGAAATATCAATAGAAAAACATTTAAGCACGGAATCTGAGCTATTGCTTCATTATAAGATATGTAAATGTAAACCAGAGGAAGTAAACATGAACTTTACGACGTTAATATAAATTACCCAAAGAATATGTAACCACAGTTGAGACTGTCCACTGTTTATGTGAACTACACCAAAACAAGAGAAGAAATCAAAAGCTCCTTGATATAAATCAATTTCGCCATCATCATTTTCTTCGAATCAAATATTTTTTACGGGTGGTCTCGATGAAACTGGCTTTAGACCATGTTTAAGTGCAGCTTCCCACACAAGATCAATCCTGTCAACGTCAATGGCCCCAACTTCATGGTGAGTCCAGCCTTCTAGACTGTGCACCACTCCTCCTGCGTGGCATGCGTGTACGACTCCCCTCTCCATTGTGTACTGTGGCAGCAAACCCGACGCATCATATCATACATTTAATCGATGTGAGAACAGTTAGTGGTTAACAGATGCCATCACATCAAACGACAACAACACCTTGAAACAAGAATTTGGATTGGATTCACCCAAGTTAGTTTCATTTTATTTCTTTGTGCTTGATAGACATAGCTTCTCGGTCTTTGTTCATAATTTTTTTTCTAAATTGATTCAAACAAATTTATTTTAATCTTCTTTCAACCTTCCATCATATTCAAATACATAACAGTAAGAAGAGGAGAAAATTTTCCAATTATCAGAGCCAAACATGTTTGTACTCAAATTAAATTTATGTTTTAAGAGTGTTAGATGCAACATTAATAATAGGACTCAAAATTCTATCGAACAGAAAAAAGTGTGTCTATTTCATTTATTTACTTATCATTTTTTTTTTTGGGTGGGGGGATATGAAACTATACGTAATTGATATTAAAATAGACGAAAAAAAAAAAAGCCAGAAAACAAGGACGCAGATATTGCTCACCTCGCATGCACAAGGCCTTCCACATCATTGGGTAATCTCATTGCTGCTAGGTCACCATAAGTACAGTCCCTTCTGAAGGGCAAGATTGGGGGGACAACAAATTGATGAAAATGTGTCCCACGTGGCGCCCAGTTTTGCTCTCTTGGTGTGATCCACTTACCGACGATCCAGGTCTGAAAACATGACACACAACCAAAATTCAAATTACATTGCTTTTCCAGCTATGTCCTAATTCTATCAAATGAAACTGTTGGTAGCTAGTGGTTGGAATCAGGTAGGTCTCTAATGATTCTTAATAGCTGGAATCAAATAACATGACATGAATCAATTATAATATTCTTCTATAACTACATGGTTAATAGTGAAAATATATAGGTTTCATTTATTTTTCATAAAAAAATATTATTTATATATATATTGATAAATAAGTGACATATTACCCCTATACCTATGATTAAAAAAATTATATTTAAAGAAAATTTAAGTAGGTCTCCAATGATTTTTAAAAGTTCAAATCAAATAACATTACGTGAATAAATAATAATATTCTTCTATAAGTACATAGTAAATAATGAAAATATATAGGCTTCATTCATTTATTTTGTTGAAAAGTATTTTTCAAAAGAAAATATTATTTATATATATATTGATAAATAAGTGATATGTTACTTGTATCTATAATTAAAAAAATAATACTTTGAGCAAATTCTTTTATCATAAATTTTTTATATTTAACATAAATAAATAAAATATTTTCCATCATTTTAACATTTTATAAAAAATATTTTCCGTCCTTAGCTGGCAATGATTTTCAGTATTCCGGGTAGTGCATGAAGAATCAGCAAATATACAAACAAACCTTGCAGTTTTGTGCTGCTTGGTATTTGGTAACTTGGACAAGGTAACTTTGGTATTCTGGAGGAGCTTCCTTTTGAATCCTCTGAAATCTATCTGTAGAAAGGGTTAACATCTGCAAAATTGTTGCTTAGCTTATCAGTAGTAAGAATCATGACCTAACAAAATCTTGAGAATTTGTAAGGAATCTATCTTATTAAGTTTTTCCCTAATAAAATAAGTCGGATTAGGTCCATTATACCTAACACATAGCAGTACAATGGTTAGCCTTCTCTGCCAATATCACTCTTTAAGAAGTGAAGAAGGAATCAAGAAACAAAGGTGGTTGAGCGGTGGCATAATATTAATTTCATCAGTGCTCTCAAATTGAAGATACTCAATCATGGATATACAAGTAGGCCAATAAAAGTGTTTCAGAGGTATAGTAGTCGGCATATTTATTATTTAACAAACCGTTTAAATACAATATACAGAGATTTTATCTGAAACATTAATTTTGTTAGTACTGAGGTGGGGAAATATTAATGAAGAAAATTGGCAAGTGGAGAGGAGCTTTAAGAATTACCAGTACTCTGACTCTTTTTCGGCAAAGGTAGAGAGCAATGGCTCTGCCAAGCTTGGAAGTGGCTCCAGTTAGAAAGACCTCTTCCACATCTTGAGGAAGTTCATTTAAGATCACAGCAGCAGTCAAAGTGTTTCCATGAACCACTCTGACTCTAAGATCTGGAAGCTTGTCCACAAAAAGTTTTCCTCCCCCATTAAGTGATTCATTCTGTAATTAAGCAGTTTATTATAACAACAGTGATAATTGGAACTAATTAAAGAAGAAATAAAAAAATGAGATAAATCAATTAAAATGGAAATTAAAGATCCTAACTCTATTTGGGTGGTTATTTGATTTAATATATGCAAACTTTATTCATTAATAATGGACCACCCTTGCCTTTTATGAGGCAGATAGATTTATCCTACACACACAAATTAATTATGATGTATAAAGAAGTGGATCTACAAAGTGAAATATTCATGTTCCCTAATTGATAATTTAAGTAAGAACTAACATGGCACTTGGCTTTGTCCGGAATCAGAGACCTCATCAAACATTTGCATTAAAATTCTCAACAACCATTCTCAGAGAAGACCAGAACTCAGTAATTAAGTTCAAATTTTTTGGTAAGAAAAAATGTATAAATGGAGGAAAAGGCATTGATGAATAAAGTTCACAATACAAACCTTATTCAAGGCAGCTAGGCTGATAACTTTCACCCCAATTCTATCAGCCTGCGGATTGCTAGCTCAATTTGCTTATTGATTCCCTTAGTAGCAAACGGTAAGAAATACTGTAAACAAAAAGGGGTCAAAAGATAACAAATCATACTTTTCCTTTTGCAAAGAATTCCCATCTATGATATTTCTAGGGCATAAGGATATTTAAAGTATCATTATTGGCAACTTTTTTTGGGCAACTATAAATGTATATGAAATAATAATTTAAGTCAAATAAACCCCATTTACTTTAGGATAGGCGTACAGATAGCATTAGATTGTATTGTATATAAAATTATAAATTCATTAGAAAAAGTATTGTGTAATGTAAACATGCAAATAACAAATTTCATTTTTAAATGATTATAGACAAACCTGAGCGCCAAACCTAGGAACAACCCAAGTCTGGTGTAGTCTCCCTCTGAGGTAGTAGAAAGAAACTAAGAAGGTCTTGGACCAAAGCCACATTGCTAGGAGAAAAGTCAAAGCAATGGGCCAAAATAGGATCAAATAAGAACCTTGTTTGTGAATGGCAGAGAGGCAAGTGAGCGGAGGCAGAATTGGACATGCATACAGGATATGACGTCCACTATATGGGCCAGGAAAACAAAATCAGGTACCCTTGCGTCCTTTCCTGCATTAATAAAGGCACAATCTTAGCTTCGGTAAATGTGGGTCAGCACAAAGGCTTCCCCAATAAAGTGGAATTGTACAGCTCATGGTAAAGAGTGTGATCAATCCTTATCACTAACATTGTATGCAGCAACTTCTGCATAGAATTTATCTTAGTTTCAGCAGAATAAATAAATAAATTTTCTTATTTTAAGAGAGGAGATTGATTGATATTTACATTATTTTGATTTTGCTCTCTCACTTTTTAATTTATCGTTTTTTTATCTAGGATGATAAAGACACAATTTTCTTTTGAAACCCATATTTTTTTTTTGAGAAAATTTTGTGGTACATCATTAATTAATTGATGTACTAAATTTAATTATTAATATATTATTACATAATGTATAAGATTTGACTTTAAAAAAAAAAATTGTATATGTTTAGATTTGGTGATGTACCAATACACTGCTTAGTAATGTACTATAACTTCTTCCCCCTTTTTTTATTCCGGTCTACTATTTTTTTGGGAAAAAAAAATCGAATTCTATAGCCGTACCTCTCCTGAACTTACAACCTCGCCATATTCATGTATGCAACAATATATACCGATGCGGGGTCTACAATATAATGATAGTCCAACATTTAAACATTCACCATCGCACATCATAGTTTAATAGATAGTTATCTATCTAAAATTTATTGATAACTTTTTTAAATTTCGAAGATAATTTAATGGTGACTTTCTTAGTAATAATAAGTAATTTGAAAAAAAAAAAAAAACTTTCTTGTAAATAAGGAAAATTATATGTATAATAATGTTTGTAGTGGTGTATCCCTATCACTGCTTGGGGGAAAAAATACCGTAGAATTCAAATTTATGTTTGTGTATATACATATCCTTTGAAAATGAGAAAAATTTATATCCTAGAAGGAAGATTGGATTTCTGTAATTAATAAGCCTCTATGGTTGGTGATGTTGGACAGCGATTTTGCATTAAGTCCAATTGAAGAATTGAAACCAACCATTGCACTTACCAGAAGCCAAACTTAATTTCTTGTGTAGTTCCCAAGATTTTGTGTTGAGGGTGTTCCCCAGTACGTCAAAGAGAGGCATGAAAAGGCAGAAATTGGTGTCCTTTTCTGTGTGGTGTAAGCTGTGATAACTGCAAAGGATAAAAAATATATAACAAGAAGTAAATATTTATACATATAACATGGAACTGAATGTTTTAAGTTTCGGGACCAAGTTAATTAGCAGGGCCACTATATATAACCTAGACAGAATGAATGTCCTGAAATGTATGGCTAATGTTGCCTTGGGCCATTCTTAATTGCAACAAAAAGGAATTTGAAAGAAAAGCAGTTCATATGGGGGAAATTATTAGCATAGGATTTAACCCCCAAAATGTCGTAGTAATGCAATCATCAATTAATTAATTAAGCAAGTTCTATTATTTACAAAGATAAATAGCAAAATCTATTAACAAAAATGAACCAATCTATAAAAAATTAGTCGATTGCTTAATTAGCCATTATCAAATATTTAGGGAAGCAACATTACATATACAATTGTGCTACGTTATCTTTCTCCGTTACTTATTATATACAATGTCTGTCTGAGTCCTCTCTTATCAATTTTAGGTGCCCAGGAAGAAAGGACACAGCTTTATTTGCTATCCTCTGCCCTCATTATAAAGAACTTAATAGTTGAATTGAACTCGCACCCGTTCAAGTATGGACCCTTTCCCATTTTAGTACAATATAATTAATTCCTGTACCGTATCCCACACAAAATTTTTAGTAGAAATCAATGCGCATTTAATTAATAAAATTGAGATTTGTGATGAAATTAACTCACCTTGGTGTGTAGAGGATGTATCTAAGGAATGGAAATGAGTCGAACAGTTGGTGTGGAACAATTTCAACGTTGGAGTGCCCCAACATCTCAGAAAATCAAACAACAAAACGTAACCATAAATCAAGCTTGCTGATCCATATCCCACGGAAGATGCTCCCAATATCGGAATTCCGATTACTGCTGTCAATA
>JAIUCU010000213.1:0-36200 GCA_020226215.1 Sindora glabra
ACTAAAAGAATGGTTGGAATGCAGTGAGATAAATTACATAGATGAGATTAAAGATAATATGGGTTTATGGTGCACCGTGATACACTAAATAAAAACCCCAAGCTCCTTTTAATAATTTTTCTCTCTCTTTCCTTTATTTTTTTTGGACAACCTCCTCTCCTTCCCTTGGTTTCTATACCTATCCCCTCTTTTGGCTACTATCCAAATGTTCCTTTCCTAAGATTTTTTTTATTTTTTTATTTTTTTATACTTTCCCTACTACTGTTGCTTTTTCTCTCTCTTCTAAATTTCTTTCTTTTCACGGATTGCTCATTGTATCTCCTTTCTTCAAAAAAATTAGGCGTTAATAGTCTCTCACTCACTTATTTACCAGTTCTCTCACTCTTTCTTTTTCTTTAGAAGTAGCGATATTCCAATCCTCTCCAACTGCGTTCAACTGCCACTCATGCCTCTTTGTTGTAGCATCTTCATGTCCAAGCTGTTAGAGAACATGGTAGCATGATGTAGGAGCAACTCGACTTCCAATACTCTCTTTTTCTTTTCCTCCTTCGATTCTAACACCTTTATGCACTACTATAGTTGGTGCTATTCTTTTTTGAATGCAACCATAGCTCACGGCATGTAGAGAGCAGTAGACTCATCAATTAGAGCTACTATCTTGTTCTACCCTTGCCAGCACTCTATACTTCAACGAGCTTCCACCACTAGTGAGTTGTCACTAGACACTTTAGTTCACAAAAGAAAATGAAAGATATTCATAGATGTCTTAGAACTTCATGAAGTAGGTGGATGATCTCATTAGGTGAGTATATATCTCACAATAAATTTTTATCTTAATAAAAAATGACTTGAATATGATAAATTGTATTATTTCCGTTAATAGTACAAATTTCATATTCTCGTTTATGTCTATATATTTATATATAAACTTAGTTTCATAATATAAGAAGTAATTAGCTATTAAGTGAATGTTAGTTGAGTAGAGTGAGAAGTAAAAGCTTGATGGTGATGTTTATAATTAATAATGGATTGTAATTGAATTTTTATGATATTTATCTATCATAGCCACATAGATGAACATGACAACAATATATATACAAAGACTATCGTATGTTCGATATTGCTCTATGTTGAATTAGTTATCTTTCATTAAAGGTCTTACAAACAATTGTATCTTGAGAGCTGAGCTCTTTTGTGCATATTACTTATGAATTATGCCAATAGTAACATTAGAAACTATGAAAGATGATGGTGCTATGATGTGATAGCTAGACGGTAAATTCCTATCTAATAATTACGAAGGATTTAAATTTGATCTAAGAGTTAGATAGGAAATTATAATATCCCTAAATTTAAGTTACATAAATTTCAATACTTATAGATAATTACTTATTATTCGATTAATACATGATTTTAAATTTATTAGATTATTGAAAATATATGAATGTTTAAATAGAATTAGTTATATAAGAACAATTTTTTATTTTATAAATCAACAGGTAGATTTGTTTTAAAATGGATGTTTGAGATTAATTGTACAGTAAATTGGAAGGCTAAGATTTTATCAAGAAATGAGCTATAATGGGGTGAGTAACACCATAACAAAACCCACATCTCCTCCTCTTTATTTCATAAAATCAGTACACTCTCTCTTTCCTATCTTCCCTTTTATTTTGCTGGCAAAACGTTCTCCTCTCTCTCTTTTTTGCCTTATGTTGCTGTTGTCTCTCTCTTTCTAAGTGGTACAGCCGTGAGCCCTTTTATTATTTTTAGGCTTTCTTCTCTCTCTATTCCACAAGCCCACGTACCGCTTAGCTTTTTCTTCCTACAAAATTCTGGACCTCTCTCAGCTCACTCTTTCTTATGCATTTTCGATACAGCACAGCTCTCCCTCCTACTTCTTTTATTTTTCGGTGGCTAGTATATATATATATATATATATGGTTTTCTGTCACTTCTCTAAGAGATCTTTCCAGCTTTCCCTAAGCTTCACCATCCTACCTTCTTTCTCGGTTCTTCTTCTTATTTCTTCCTTAGAATTCCTCCACTTGTTTCTCCTTCCTCCTCTTTGAGGGGCGCCACCCTACTGAAATGTTGGTCTGCCGTTGTTGCCAACGCGAACTCCGCCAACCTCCTTCTAGCTCCAGCAACTTCCGGAGCTCGAAGCCGTTGTATCGTGCTGCAGTGAGACGAGACAGGGGAGCCGTTGCTCCTCCTTCCGCAGTGGCATTTGCTGCCTCTGCTTGTGGTGTAGAGTTACCGGTAAATTTTCTAAGATGAAGGTAACTTATTTAGATCATGATATTTTAATATTCTAGTGTGATTCAAGATAATTAAGGGAACCCATTTTCGAGAATATTGAGCTACATGATAGTATACGGGAAAAATGTAATTTTTATGATATAGAGTTTTACAATAAAATGATTAGAGTGAGATAATCAAGATTAATTTAATAAATTCTTTAGAAAGGTGATTGAAGCTTATTTATAGAGTTTATATTCTTATATGACCCCATCTTAGTTCAAGAAACCTATTTTATGTGTATTATGAATTTTTAGTAGTATTTCTGAAAGAAGATATTTTAAGCTAGGGAGCAATGAAACAAGATGATTAAAATACTTATGGAGTGTTAGGATGATGTATGATTTGGAAAGAAAATCATTTATAGACTTATTGATGATATTTCTAAAATTATGAATTTTACATTATATAAAAATATAATGATGTGGTAAGAGACTTTTTATAGCATTAAGATCTAGTAATTTGTGTACATGAATTGATTTGAGAAATTTCATATTATAAGATATTTTTAGCTTCTTGGGGTAAACCTAAGAAATGATGAAATTAAAATGTTATGATTGGATTTCAAAATAGCAATTTGGGAAGAAAATGAGTAAATCTAATGTATTTATAAATTATTCTCATAATTTATGAAATAGGAGGGGGATATGATGAGTACAGGTGCATTGAAACTTCTAGAAATGGATTAACATTATCAAGTGAGCATATATTTCATCCCCATTTTTATCTTAATATAAGATGATTCAATTGTATTCTTTCTATTGGTACTATAGAATTCATACTTATAATATGAATTTAGTTTCGTGATATAAGTTTAATTAGCTATTGATGAATGATAATTAATTAGAGTGTACAACAAAAGTACAACAGTAGTAATAACTATTGATAGATTGTGATTGAACTCAATGATATTGTATAGGAATGCCTATATTGTTGTGTGCTTGATACTGTCCAATGATGAAACTATGACTTTGTATTGCAATGCTATACATAATTGCGATGTAAGAGTTGAACTCTTTTATGTTTACTAGTTATGGATTAGGCCAATAATGACATTGACAACTATGAATGATAATGGAACAATGATATGAAGATGAATGATAAATTCTTAGCTAATAGTTGTGAAAAATATAAAATTGATCCAAGAGTTGGATGGAAAATTCTCGACAAATAGTTATGAAAGATGTAAGATTAATTCAAGAGCTGGATAGTTAAATTCCCAGTAAGCAATTGAGAAGATATAATATTAACCTAAAAGTCAAGAAAAAGGCTGTACGTATGTTTACTTTAATTGAATGTGTGATGAGATGTGATATTATAATTTGCTTGTGATTGATTATCACTAATTAATATGATTACAAGAACTTGAAATGATTGTGATAATTTAGTTGTAATTAAGCCTTGAAGGCTACTTGTGAATGTGATGATCACATAGAATGAGTAATGAGTGATATTGATTGAGATTATTATATTTTGTGATACAAGACATGGAACCTAAGTCACATGCTGGTGAACCACTAATTTAGGTTATGCTTTTACATATTTTAGAAAATTTAGAAAAATAGGTTAACTAGTATTTTTTAGTTTAGTTTCTAAATAATTTATGATTATTAAGTAGTGGTAGATATATGCTTATTAAGTTCACGTAACTCACTCTATTTTAATTCTAATGTTTTGAAGCTAAAACAAGTACGTTAAAGTTTTATTATACCCATGAAGGATCAAGACCGGCTTGCTAAGAGATTTGATAGTTGGAATCCCACTTTAAGTTGGGATTAGTTTTCAAAAAAAAAATAGAAATGTTATTAATTCATTAATTGAAGTGTTGAATTGGTTATATGTGTATAAGTTTGAGACTTGTATATTATCATGTGTATATAATTCTTTCATATCTAGATAAAAACATGTTTCATATTATTGGGCATGTGACCCTCAAGAAGTGTCCAAAAATAGGGAAGATTGCAAGATTTTTAATATGAAATTCTAAATTCCTCTTGAAATTTAGAAACTCCCATTAGACAGAAAGTGCGAAAATCATTAAGACTTGTGGAAACTGGTAACAGGATCTACACCGGTCATAATCATGATGGGTTATGACAGAAATTCTCAATGAGCAGTTGAGAAAAATATAGCATTAACTCGGAAGCCAAAACATGGCAACACATATGTTTACTACCACTAGATGAGTGATATAATAATGATGTTGTGTGTTAACAAATAGTTAAGAATTCTATAAATTGTAATGTGAGATACAATGTTTAAGTCATATGCAAGTGAACTCCCATTTTGGGGATATGGTTTTACATGTTTTAGGATTCTAGGAAAAATGGGTTTGTTATTATTTTAGTATAAATACATATTTAACTTATGAATATTAATTATAAAATTAATCACCAGTAAGATAGTGGCAGATATATGCTCACCAAATTTCTATAACTCACTTTGATTATTTCTACTATTTTCAAGTTAAAAAAGTTATTTAAGCTATGTCTCATGCATGAAGAATCAAAGAGAGGTTGATTAAAGATTTGACAGTTAGTTCCCATTTAGAATTAGATTTACCACTCGAAAAGAGATTTGTTGAATTATATTAAGCATTAAATTGATTGTATGTGTATAAAATTGAAGTTTGTAATGTATTGTGTATATGTTTGTCACTATCATATCTAGAGATAAATAAGTTTTATATCTTTAGGGTGTATAGCCTTCAAAAAGTGTTTAAAAATAAAGGAGAGTCTATCCATTTTTTGCAAAAGTTTAAAATAAATTTTCAAGTCCCTCTAGAACTTGGAAACTCACATAAAATAGAAAGAGTGAAAGTTATTAAAGCTCATGAAAACTGAGTATTAGGATTCACACTGGTCACAATTGAAATCGAATCACGACACCACAAGCAATACTAGTTCTTTTGTTTTGTACATTAGGCTACTATTTCACCGTCTCATTCTCATAAACCTTATTCACAAGTATTCTTTTCACACAAATACATTAATGCTTATACAAGTTATAAAATAACCCAAATAGAAGTCCATGCATAAACATTTCAAGTACAATTATTTCAAAACCCTTAAAGCATTATCCATTTTTTTCATAGAATTTTCATCAATCATTAAGTATGCATTTAAGCCATCATCATCACATGTTATTCACATAAATATTGGTGTGAAATGCAATATCCCTCACTATTTTTCCAACAAAATTATATGAAGCATAACTTGGTTTTTCCTACTTCCATAACTTCTATTTCTAAGCAAATTTAAACCTATAATTTGTGCACAATTTAAACAAGTAAGAGAAGTATTTTTCCTTAAATATTCAAGTGTTTTTATCTATTACCCATTAGTAATAAAAATGTTTAATTTCATTAAACATTAACATCTAAAACTAAGAGAACAATCACAAACTCGTACTAGCTAAGTTCTATCAATCACCCTTATAATTATAAAATCTACAAAAAAATAGAAAAATTTTAGGAAGTTTTTAAAATTTTTTAAAAGGATATGTCATAAAATATTATTTTTGAACCATTTTCATATTCAAAATGAGTTACACAAGTTATCTACAACTCAAATTATTAACATGCCTAAAATAGCACTCCTTTAATTTCAAAAAAGTATTTTCATGTGCAAATATTATGTATTTTTCTAAAATTAAACTAAGGACGCCAAAAAATGCAAGAAGGTTATGTGCTTTATTGAGCTCTTTTCCAAGTATTTTTCATGAAAAGCATATTTTTTTCCAAACTTTACTATTTGTGAAGAAATCACTTCCATAACTATTCTTTTTTCTTCTTAGCATTGAATCAAACAAAGAAAAAAAATCATTTTCTTAAATTCCTTTTCACTTTCTTTACAAATACTTCTTTATGAAGAACATCTACGAATGAAGGATGCTTTACAAAATAACACTTTCACTTTCATCAAAACCCTTTTAAGAAAACCTTTTTGACTAATCCAACATGATACCTATGATTTCATCATCAATAATATAACATATTCACTATACATTTAAAAATCTTAAAAGAAAATTAATAAAAATCGAAGTAGAATTCTACTTACTTCAAATAGCTTGTGTAGGCTTGCTTCTTTCATTTAACAATATAGGTGTTTTCATAAAAAAAAATAACATAAGATTACTAAAAAGTTTATAGAAAGAATTATGAAAAGAAATGAAACTATAGAAGTTTATATGTTTCTTCCTTTACTAATGGACTTAATTAGCTTCATCCTTCAACCAACTTCAATGAACTCTCAAAGGTGTCAAAAAATCCTAATAGAAACTAGTAAGAATCCTCAAGAATTCACTATTTTTCTCTTTAGTTCCCTCATTAACCATGGACGTGTGTTTGTCTAGAGAATAATGGAGCTAAGCTTGGCTATTTATATAAGAAGGAATGGAGTTAACAACAAGGGAGGGGAGTGCATCATTTTGCTTTGGAAAAGATGATACAAATCCCAAGTTTTTAGTCTTTGGTCTTCGTATGCTTTATCTGTATCATGGCATATGCCACCTTTGCATTTACATCATTGCATATGATATTTTCTTGACTAAAATCCCTAGGAAATTTCCTACGATCATTCAAATCCTAATTAGTCACTAGTTAATCATTCTTTAATTTAATCACCTTTCTTAATCATATATTTAATTAAAATTTTTTCCTAATCTTTCTACAAAAACCCTTAGACTTAGTCATAGTCCTTTTTATTTCCCTAATCCATGTTATTATGACCAAGATTTTAATTTTGACACCTTAGTGTTTTCCACTTGGTGCTATTAAGTACAAATACCAAGTTACTCCAAAAAATGTATTAATTTTAGATCATGAATATTTCTATCTTATTTAAAATTTTCCTAGATTTTTCCTAGTAGATTTAGTTTTCATCCTCTAAAATTGATAAATTCTTTTGAATGTATCTACTGATTATCCATTAATAGACATTATCTAGTTTAGCTCTATCATTTTGACTACTAGATTTTTACTAGTTGTTATAATTAACAACCATTGAAAAGGAGAAATGGTGGCAATGCTTAGATCCTGTGAGAGAGAAAAATAACTCTTGTAATTTCTTAAAGAGTGAGTGATGGATATCACACTAAAAAGAAAGTAAGGAAGTTTCTTTAGGAATATTTTAAGGATAGACAAGCTTTTAGCTATTAAGGTTATCTTGGAAGATGTACGACTCCATAAACTCTAAGTAATTTGATTTATATTCTTAAAATCTTCTAATAACTCTCTAGTAACTCTATATCATTTTGGATGAAGCATCTTGAATGCTAGATAAAGAGTAGAAGTTTTGCTAGTTTTTAAGGGTAAGTAGATAATGTATATTTCAACACATGTTTTCCAACCTCTTTCATGTTTTCAAATCATTATTTTTATTATTTGTTGATTTATTATAATTTACAAATATTTTACTTTCTTATATATGGTAGAATTCTAGATGCTCTTACTACAAGCACTTTGAAAATCTTTTTTTAAGCTATAGTTTTAAGAAATGTGGTTGAAATGATGGTACAATGGTTCAAATAGTTTATGTGAGTTGTTTTTATTAAAAATAAGATATTTGTAGAACACACTTATTTGAATATATTGAAAGGCCATGATTTTATAATATAATGAAATGATTTTGAATTGTGGAATATGAAATGAATGATATGTTTGGAAATGATATATGAAATGGTACGATGATTGCAAGGTTAGAAACGTTGATATGGATGGTTCATGGATGGAACCTATATGGATTGTGTAAAGATGAGACTTTTATGGGTTTGAAATATGTTTTGACCATATCAAAGTTATTTAAAATTGTTTATCAAAAAGATTTTCTTTTATAAAATTATTTTCCATGATTGCTATTTCTATTTTCTAATGAACTTGTTTTACACACATGCTTTGGAAGGAAAGTAGTTAGAAAACTATGTTAGTAATAATGATGACATTAGCCTTAGTGCACTTTGGTTATAACCCTAGTTAGTAAGGGCATTGCTAACCCTATGTGTTAGACAACACATGTAGAATAGAACCTATTAACTTGAGTTACAATTGATTGAGCTAAAAGCCCCATACATCACATTAAGAATAGATATGGGATGTTAGTTAGTTTACTCTATGAGCTATGTACTCAATATACTAGGAACCTTCAACTAGTTTATTATTTTATTATAAATTCTTAATTACTATAGTTTTAATCCTTGTTTATGTTGAAACTTCATGTTCATTATTATGATTTGAATACTTGTATTTATCTTCATAGTTGGAAACTCTTTATAGTATGAATTGATAATTACGATCTGTCTATTATAGCTTGTCTTCATTATGGTTAATTTAATTGTACATTTTAATATTTTTATAAAAAGACACATGCATTTCATTAGGGTACATGTTATTTGCTCACAAGGTCGATAAATCACTATTATGTTTTCTTTCATTTTTTTAAAATATGAGTGAATTTTTAGGATTATTATCCTTGACACCGTATATAGAGCAATGTTGTGTAATGGTAAGCTGTACACATTTTTTTATGGGCAAAAGAATGAAGGTTATTATTTTACATTAGAGCTTAAGTTTGAACTCTTATAATTGCTCCATATCCTACAAGAAAAATCTTGCTTCTATTATGTCATAACTTATTTAAATAGTAAAAGACTATATTTGTATTAATGTGATTTACTATTGAAATATTTTAATGATGGAAATCCATGATATGGGATTATTGACTATGCTAATAATGTGAACATAATATTAATGATAAAAGTTGTGATGTCCATATTAAGACTATTAAACATATAAATAAATATATATGCGTATAACTTCTATTAAGTTACAATTTTCCTAAGTGTTATAAAAGGCTTTCAAAGCTTGTTTTGTGCATATTTCCTTTAAGGTCATGCACTAGTCATAGCCTCTGATTTAACTAGTGACACAATTTGTTTTAGGGCCTAATTTCTCTATGGTTATTAAAGCAAATGTTCTTCAATGAGGCCATAATTCTGATTATGTTATTAACCATTTGCATAATCACATGAATACTAGTGGCATGATAGGTTGTTTATTATTCCCTTGCTCTTCAACTAAGGTTAATTAAGTTATTAGTGAATTATGAACTCTTATTATGTTTTGGTTGTTATAGGTGGAAATGTCAACTAGGACTCATGCTTAGCTAGAGGAAATGATGCAAATAAATCATTTGATGACGTATCTCATGGTCATCGTGGTAGACCTTATAAATGTAGAAGACATACTAGAATTAATAAGAATTAAGATCATAGGGAAAATGTAGAGCTAACTTTCAATACAAATGAACTTTGGGGTAGCTTACAAGGACTTTAAAGTATATAGTTCAGTACATAGTTGGATCAATTATAGGTCAAGGTAGGTGAGAGAATGAGGTCTATATTGATAGAGGCCCTAAAGGTAATAAAACTCAAGCTAGATAATAACCACCTTTTGGTGGTCTAGGTATTGAAGTATCATATTGTAAGTTTGTTAAGTTGTAACCTCTTAGATTTAAAGGATTTAATGTTTTTAGGGATCCAAGGTAATTACTTGATGATATTAGTTAGTTACTCTTCATAAAGATTGATTAGTATAGTTAGTAGAATTAGGTTATATGATATGGGCTAAACATGGTTTGATGCTTGATGAGAGGAAGGCCTTAAGGACACTAAATGCAACTTGGCTAAAGTTCAATGAATCTTTTTATAGAAAGATTCCTTATAAAAAGTGTAAAAAAGACATAAGTTAGAGAATTTGAGACATTAAAGCAATTGCCAAGTGTGATTATGAAAGAGTATGGCATTTGTTTTATGTAACTTTCTAATCATGTTCCACATTTAGTTTCTACAAAGGGAATGAGAACTAAAAGGTTCATAAAAAGGTTAGTAAGGCCTTTGTGTTGAGTTATGGCACCACAAATGGAGATTTTTTTTATTCAACTGTAGTAAATTATGAAATAATGTTAAAGACAAGGAAAATAAAGGGATGAATAATGCATGAAAAGTTAAAAAAAGTGAAACTAAGGGTGGTTATAGTAGATAAAGCAGTAGAAATAAAGGACCAAAACTTTAAGTACAACAAAAGGCTCTACAATTAGGCTTAAGATAAATTAGACAATGTTTGGTTAGTACATAGAAATCAAGACACAATCAAAGGGAACAACAGTAAATGAGCTAACAAAGCCTCAAGTAATCCAACAAAAAATGAGCTTTACGTTAGATTTGTGGGAAGCTTCACTTTGGATAATGTCATTGGAAGACAAGTGTTTATTTCCATCATGGCCTAGTTACTCATTTACTAAGAAATTGTTCTCAATTACTAAAAGGTTCTAATTAGGTATCAGTGCATATGGCATTACCATTAGCTTAAATTGATTGAGGTTGTGGGGATAAAGGATCTGGGGATGGAACTTAAGGCCAAGAAGGTCGAGCTCAAGAATATGTCTTTCTCTAAACCTATAGGATGTTCAAGCATCTGATGATGTTATCACAATTATATTTCCAATTTGTTCTCATAATGCACACATGTTAATCCTACATTCATACATTCCTATGTATCCCTTTTATTTGCTTGTTAATTTGGTGAAGATGTAATATTGTTAGACTAATATTTCTCTATTGCTACACCCACAAGGAAAGCTATACTTATTAAATATGTACAAAAGTATTTTGTGTTAGTTATGACATTTAAGAAGATGGTGACCAATTTGATCATGCTAGATATAATAGACTTTGATGTGATTCTAGCTATGGATTAGTTAACCATCTATAATGCCATTCTTGATTGCCACTTAAAGATGGCTAAGTTTAACTTTCCAATAGAACTATCCATCCTAATTCAAGGTGATTGAAGTTATGCTATATAATCTTATTTATGCACTAAGTGCATAAAAATTGTTGAGGAAGGGTTGCCAAGGTTTCTTGACAATAGTTAGAGATGCCAAGTCAGAAGAGATAAGTCTTGATGGAATTCCAATTGTAAAAAAGTTTGGTGATGCTTTTCCACACAAGTTACCAAGTTTACCTTTAGATAAAGAGATTAAATTTTGCATTGATTTTGTTCTGGGCATGCAACTTATATCTATTCCTCCCTATTGCATTGCACTTACAAATTTGAAGTAGTTAAAAGATTAGTTCAAAGATATGTTAGACAAAGTTTTATCTATCTAAGCACTTCTTCTTGGGGTGCTCTTGTAGTTTTTGCAAGAAGAAAGATAGTTTATTGTAGTTGTGTATCAATTATAAACAATTAAATAAAGTCACTGTGTAAAACAAATACTCTTTACCCCTCATAGATGATTTATTTGATCAATTGGAATGTGCTCAATGTTTTTCCAAGATAAATCATCATTTAAGGTATTGTCAATTGAGAATTAGGAAGGAGGATATTCCTAAATCCACTTTTTGAACTCATTATGAGCATTATGATTTCTTGGTGATGTCCTTTGGATTAATAGATGTTTCAACTACATTTATGGATTTAATGAACAAAAATGTCAAGCCTTTCCTTAAATAATTCATTACAAAGTTTAATGATGATATCTTAGTTTATTCCTTAAAGAAGGATGGACATGAGCAACACTTAAGGATTGTTTTGCAAACTTCGGAGGATCAACAGCTATATGCAATGTTTTCTAAGTGTGAGCTTTGGTTAAAAAGTTTAACCATCTTAAGGCATATTTCTTCCAAGGATGCTATAAAAGTGGATCCAAACAAGGTTGGAGCAGTGCAATAATAGACAAGGTTATTTTTATGATTGAGATTCGTAACTTTCTTAGCTTAGCAGGTTATTATCATGGCTTTGTTAAAGATTTCTCTAGGATAACAGCCTTATAATAATGTTTAACATAAAGGAATGTAAAGTTCCAATGGTTGAAGTTGAATCAAATATATAAAAAGAAATAAAAATAAAAAAAAGAAAATTATTAAAATGGTTAGTCTGTGGGCAGTGCGAAATAAGGATGCCCACTTCATTAAATAATATTGGAATTCAAATTATATCTAATGATGGAATGACCTTTTACACCTTTATCACATGGATCTATTTTTTTTTTTTATAAATTTTAAAATTACCCATATATTAATAAGTGATAAGACAATGTCTAGTGGCTGCTTAATTGTGCACGGACTCTGCATTATTAACCTGTCTTACTTAATACTTCTTTACTACCTTAATCTCGTTTGTCTTTCTTTCTTTTTTATTATTTTTTTTACATTCTTAAGTATTAAACGGTGTTTGTTTCCCCTTTTTATAATTTGTTCAATAAGTCGTGCAATTCTCTTGTGTTAAAATTAAATTAAGAAAATAAAATTTATCTTACAGCAATAATAGTAAGTTCTAATATAATAAATGAAATATTATAAGTAAAAGAGCAATGTATGATATTTTTGGGCTTAGTTGAATAAGATTGGACTTCTCTAAAGTGTAACCTATAATTTAGAGAATAAAATGTAAAATTATAGCTTTTGATTAAAAAAAATTAATAGTTTAGAATTTAATAAATAACAATAAATTAAGAAAATATTTTTTAAATTTATAATTATTTACTCCCTTGATTTTTTTTTATCAATGACTAAGATTTTATCCTTTACCATTTTAAAATATAAGACGGAGTTCAATCCTATACAGAGACTCTCTAATTTCTAATCATGATTTCAGAAATGTCATTTTGTAATAACCAGAAGGAAAATGATGTTTCTCCTTATCGACTAATCTACCCCGTTACAAGTCCCGAAGCAAATTGACATTTATTTAATTCTGATTTCATATCGCCAGATTATTAAAAATCTAATTATTTTTTTTTCTAAATCATTGATACTAATATCACTTCCGTTTACTTAATTATTTTAACACAATAATAACACACTTGTGAGTGAGATCTACACTTATACCTTCGACTATTAATATTTTATTCATTTAAAATGTTTTTCGTCCAAAATTTATGAAAAATACACGTAAAATACATGTGATTTATGTTTTTTTAAAATATGGCACTTAATTTCAGAATCAAATTATTTAAAAAAAAAATCTAATCTCCTGAACCACCACTCTTTGGTAGTCACAGAACAAGTTGCTTCAATAAATTTATAATAGAAGTTAGGATTTTTGTTAAGTAAATAAATTTTAGGAATGAGTATCAAATTATGTTAGATTTAAACTGTAGAGAATATGTCCATTTAACAAGTAATTCTTATTATATTTAGGATGAAAATAATTTTAGTAAATAAAATATTAATCACTAAAAATGAATATAAATAAATATTTAACACTTAATTTGAGTAAAAAGGGATAAAATTATGTGTGAAGAATGAAGTAAAATTTACCTCTAATATTTTGGTATGTTTACAATTTATGAATCAAAGAAGTTTCGGAGCTTTATAATTTAAGTTTAACGATTTAGCAATAGAATTTCTTTTAATTTTAAAGCTTTTCAATCTTTTTAAGTTTATCATGCTTAGACATAGATTTTGAAAACCTTATAATTTAAGACGTTAAAGATTTACTGGTTTTGGAAAAGTTATTTCTTTAAATAATTTTTTTGAGTTGATGAACTGGCAAACATATGGATTCGGTGCAAAATTTTGGTGCTGATTGACAGGGCGTTATAGCAATAGCCTTCAAGATTTGCTTCCGTTCATATTACCATCCGATGTCTGAACATTTTCCTGAGGCAATAATAACATCATTGTTGTGAATTATACTGCAATCACAATATTTTATAATTTTATATCATAATAATTATATTTTATATTTATTTTTAATTTTATTAATATGATAAAATTATAATTGCGATCATAACTGCAATTTAGAATTGGATAATGGATGAAAATTCTTTCTAATGAACGAAATTGGGTTGTTGCGCCCCATGTGGCTACAACACAGCTTAATTAATTGAGTGCCAACTATGCTTCCTGTCCCACAGGAGCTTCCTTAATGCCTTAATCCTGTTAACCTTTCTTTATTTTTTTCAACAGTTTTTTTTATTTACTTGTTTAATAACTAGTGCATTTCTCTTGTGTTGTGTTGAAATTAAAGAAAATATAGTTTATCTTACATTGCAATAATAAAATTAGTGTATAACTTAATAAGTAACAATATTATTATAAGTAAAAAAATATAAATGAATAATGTAACTGTGCTTATCAATGTATGTTGAGGTTCCCTCATTTCTAACAGTGACAGGGACAACGTCATTCTATAAAATACAGCTATATAATTAAATGCTATTTTTACGAGTGTGCCCGTATCCAACACGCAGAGAAATGATTAAAACAAACGATGTAATGATAAAATTTGAAATACCAAAACAAAATCAAGAGGGTGGAAGAAAGGTAAATTGAAACAAATCGAAAAAGGAACAATGTAACTCAATGTGAATGTAATTACATTTGGAGTATGCTTTTTAAAATAAAAACTATGTAAGTATAATATACTAAAATCAAGAGAGATGAGAATAATTTTCTCAGCATTTTTATAAACATACTTATTTATTCTCAAAATTTATTTGGACATTAATAAGATTAAATTTACTAATTTTCATTAACTTTACCTTATCTCTTCATCTTATAAAAATTTTGGGCCTGAACGAAGTCCAAACCAGCTTACGAAATCAACATTTTTGTGTTAATTCATGATACCTAACAATTTGTAAGTTAACACTTAATTACAAAGAAACGGGTCAATCATATATTAACTGATTTAATTTTCCTAATTAAAACATTTTAATTTTATTCTTTATATGATTGCGATCATAATTTTACTGCAATTATAACAAAATTACAAATAAATACAACAAAATGTGGTTATTACAATGTAGTGTTATGATTGTGACGCAGTCTGCAAGAATAATGTTGTGTGCAATATTATGGTTGGTTTGATCATTTCTTATAATCAAAATCTAAAGTTTGAACTGATGAAAATTCACATGTGAACTACCATTTTCATACATCAATTGTGCAAATTTTCGACCAATTTGCGGATGATCAAGCTTTACTCTTGTTCCAAGAAAATCAACACAAAATGCTATTTAAGTTCCATTTTTTATATTAAAGCCGCCTCTTTCTATTTAATTCCTGTGCTTCATAAACACTATTAGCATAGTATGTATTGTGGACATAAATTTGGCTTTCAACTAGCTAAAGTAATATAACTTCATTTCCATTATAATATACAATATAATATACGTGGCCAAATTAACCTATGTTTTTGTGAAAATTGCCAAATTATTTCACCCTCCAATGTAACCGTGTATTCGAAAAATTATTTCAGACTCCAGTATAGTAACTTCTGCTTCCATATATAATGTCAAAAGTGTTTGCATTGTCAGGGATGGAATTCCTATAATTAAGGAAAAATTGTGTCTATTTCCTCAGAATTAGTTTTACAATCTTTGTGGCTTTTAGAAGACATGAGACAGAGTCTAAATTATTTGTATGATGCGGATGCATAGATGGGATGGGTGTCAATGTTCAGCATACTTTGGTAATAACAAGTATGCTATTCATGTGAGGTGGTCCATAAATATCTGGTGACGCTACTGTCATCTCTCATTCATTAGTCCCATTTCATCTCTCACTTGAATTTTCCACGCAGTTGCAAGTTCTTCAGAAAGTGAAGGACGTGCCAGTTTTTCTTCAGATGACAGTAGCTTCGTGGGAAATTCAGGTGAGAGAAGAAATGGGACTAATGAGCGACAGATGACAGTAGCTTCGTGGGATATTTATAGGCATCTCACATGAGTCGAATACTTATCACTACAAAATTAAGCTAAACGTTGAAGCCTATCTTATCTATAAATAATATGCATCTCCAGCAAAGAAATAATTCAGATTTTCTAAAAGGCATAAAGATTCTACTTGTAGAACAGATTTTGAGGAGATAGACACAATTTTCCCTTAAATATGGAAAGTCCGTCCCTCTCATTTCTTATGCAAGCTTTGTCGACATTCCATTGAAGCTGAATATTCACTTTAATAAAGAGAACTTTGAAGAGAATCTAGAAAATTTTCCTCTAGAAAATGAGTTGGCTTCAGCGAGAACTGACTGGATTCCTTAGTTTTCCTGAGAAGAACTTGCAGATGTCAGTTTGAAGGCAGAGTTTACGTTAGTTTTACAGTAAGATGAGAAAACAGATGGAACTGTCATATATTTTTAATGAATGACAGACCGACAGTAGCACTGCATATTTATGGAGTTCAAATTAAACGGAAAGAGTACCTCAAATGAATGAAATACATATTATTACAAAACTAAGCTAACTGATGAAACCTACTCCATCTAAATAAGATTCATCTCCAGCAGAGAAACAATTTAGACTCTGTGTCCTCTCTTCTAAATGGCACAAAGATTACAAAACTAATTTTGAGGAAAGAGACAAAATTTTTCCTTAAATGTATAGAAAGAGAGTCCCTCACAATGCAAGCTTTGCTGACATTATATGGAAGTAGAAGTTACAATATTGGAGTCTGAAATAATTTTTAATAGTCACAGTTACAATGGACGGTGAAATAATTTATCAATTTTTACAAAAGCATAGGTTAATTTGGCCACGTATATTGTAATGGGAATGAAGTTATACTTCAGCTAGCTGAAAGCCAAATTTATTTGCATAATAAAAACTATGCTGGAAGTGTTTATGATGCACAGAGATTAAATTGGAAGAGGTTACTATAATATAAAAAATGGTACTTAAATAGCTTTCTGCATTGAATTTCTTGCAACAAAAGTAAACTTAATCATCTGCAAATTGGTGGAAAACTTGCAAAATAAGCGTATGAAAATGGCACGATTCGCATGTGTTTTTATTAGTTCAGATTAAATTATAAGAAGAAAGGTCTTCAAATGCAGTCTACAATCACAATATTGTGCGTAAAATTGTTGTTGTAGATCATATCACAATTGTAATATCACACAATTTTGCATTAAGATAGCTGCTTTTTCAATTATTTATCGTCCATTGTGTTATAATTGCAACAAAATTATAATCATGAAAGAATAAAATTATAATATTGTGATAAGAGAAATCAAATCAGTTAAGATATGACTGAGAGTTAAGCGTTTTCTTTATAATTGAGTGTTTAAATTACAAGGTACCGTGAATTAACACAAAAATGGTGATTTTATAGGCTTGCGTTAGAGGGCAGACGTCTAAAACTTGTTGGGACTTGTATTTACGCCCAATATTTTTTATAAGATAAAAAGAAAAGGCAAATTTTAGGAAATATAGTAAACTTAATCTTATTAATGTCTAAATAAATTCTGAGATAAATAAATTTGTTTATTTCAACCACACCCATATTATGAGTGAATTGTACTCTTTGGTTTTTATATTTAGTTTAATTATGCCTGCATGGATTTTATTTTAAAAAGTATACACCAAATGTAATTACACTCACACTAAGTCATATACATTACTCCTTTTTTTCAATTCATTACAATTCATTTTCCTTCTACTTTCTTGATTTTGAAACCCTTTATTTACATCGTTTGTTTGTTTTAATCTTTTATGTGCAACTAGGATATGTGAATGCTCTTGTCACTTGTCCAATATGTGTTCTCTAGAAGAAGACAATTAAAGATATAGCTGTATTCTATTCTATTTATTATAAAATGACATTCTCCCTGCCATAGTTAGAAATGAGGGAATCTCAATATATTCAATTAAGCCCAAAGTTATATTATTTATATACATTATTTTTTTTTACTTATAATAATATTGTTATTTATTATGTTAAACACATTTTGTTATTGCAATAAAATAAATTACACTTTTTAATTTCAACATAAGAGAAATGCACTACTTATTAAATAAGTTGATGTGAAGCATAGTTGCCACTCAGTTAAACTGTGTTGCCGACACTTGGCGCACAGCAACCAAATTTTGTTCATCGGATAAATTTCCATTGATCACTTACTTTTAAATTGCGGCTATACTCGTAGTTATAATTTTGTTACATTAGTAAGATTACGATACAACAAAATATAATTATTAAAGTCCAAAATTATAAATATTGCAGTCGCAATTGTCTACAACAATCATATTACTATTGTTGACATCAATTTAAGACCTCGCTTACCCCACTCAAAAAACGTTCAAAGTAACAAGAACAGAAGACAATCTTGAATGCAACCAACCTTAGTTTGTAGCAATGTAGCCTTCTCATCAATTGACGGGAAACTTGAATTTCATTCTTACAAAATCAGATTGCCTCCTATGAATTTCAACTAACACCATTTTTAAAGTAAATTAAAAAGAAATGAAATGAAATAATCGCTCATCAATTGTTCACAACAAATTAGTTAAATGGAAAGAAGTCAAATAAAAAAAATATAAAAAGAAACAGAAATAAAAGTAAAATTGCTAAAAAAAAATATTTGGTAGACATTGAGAAATAAGGATGATTATTTAAAAAAAATTCAAATCCGACCCTTCACACCTTCATATATATATATATATATATATATATATATATATATGTATGTATGTATGTATGTATTTTAATATTATCCTTATATTAATAAGTGATAAAACAGAGTAAAGTTTTCAATAATCTCATGGAAATTTAAGTTACAGTCTAACAATTTTCACAAAAGTAGTGGTTGCGTTTGAGTATAAGTAATTTATCAGTTTTAATTGGGAAAATAGAAACAATTCTCGTGCGTGCCAGGCATGGGAATGAAATCAAACTTTAGCTGGCAGGAAGTACTTAGAATAGTGTTTATGAAGCACATAAATTAAATTGGGAGACCTCAATTTATAATGAAAAAGGTACTTAAATAGTACTTCATATTGATTTTCGTGCAATGAGGCTAAAGTTTTGCCATCTAGGGAGAGATTTTTCCATGGGAAGTGTTGCACTGCTTCCACGGTATTTTTGCTATATAGACGAAGTTATCCTTCAAATAGTTTACTGTCTCAACTCAATTCCCAAAACTGCTTATTAATTGCAGGATCCTATGAACGCTAACGAAGTGTTATGACTCCAAAAACAAACAAAGAGAGAAACTAATTATTTAATTAATTGTACCAATTAATTTAAATTAAATTGATTCATTGTTATGTCAGCTAACATTGTAACTTCTAAAACTAATAAAAATTTAGATATGACTCGAAAGCAGGCATCAAAATATATTATTTTTATAATTATTATGTATTTTTATCGTTGAAATAACATTTCGTCAGTTTCTAGTTAAATAATTTGTCATTTTGATTATTCTCCCTTTAAAATTAGTAACTTTATTATTTTTTTTTAAATGTTAATCTTTTTTATTTTTAATTTAAATTAAATTCAATCATAAAATAAAATTTATTAGAGACACTGAATTAAAATAGATATATTTCCTAATATAAAAAATCATTAGATAAATAAGTAAGCAGTGTTGATTTATTTAAAATAAATATATTTATTTTAAGTAAATAACACCTTATTTATCTAGAGTTTTTTTAAATCATGAAATATATATATTTTAATTTAATATCTCTGATAATTTTTATTTAATTTTATTTAAGTTAATAAATAAAAACAAGAAAAGCATTTGAAAACAAATATAAAAGTACTAATTAAAAAAAAAACAAAATGACAAATTATTCAACTGGAAAATCGACAAGATGTTATAACAATAATTAAAAAAAATACTATAAAAGCTCATATATTTTCATGCTTGGTTTCGAATCTTATTTAAATTTGGAAAATTCTACAGCACCTGGAGGGTTTCAAACCCGGGGTGATATGATATGTTTTAAGCCGTCGGATGAGATTACAAAAATCTCATCCGATGGCTTCTGAGGGTGCCACGTCACCTCGGGTTTGGAACCCTCGGGGTACCGTAGTATTCCCTCTAAATTTTTATTACAAGTTTAAAAATTGCAAAATTAGCTGAGATGACAATGAATCAATTTTATTTAAATTATTTGGTACAATTAATTAAATAATTAATTTCTTTGCTTGTTGATTCGTAAGTCATGTCTCTTTATTATCCTTCATAAGATCCAACAATTAAGTAGTTTTGAGAATTGAGACGATAAGCTACTTGAAGGATAATTTATTCATTCTAGGAAAAATATCACGGAAGCAATACAAGACTTCCCTGGAAAAATCATTTCTCGATAAAAAAACGTGGCCAATTAATAAACAATGGTGAAAAATATTGGTTACCACATATGAAAATGGTAGTTCACGTGAGTATTTTTGTTAGTAATTAAATAAAATTATATGATTTGTCAAGAAATTAGTAAAATTTAGTTAGAAGGAGACTAAAAATTTTGGCTTTGTTTGCTTCAATAGAAAACATTTTCTATGAAACATAGTTATAGAATGTTAAAATAAGATAAAATGTTTTGTGTAATTAATGTTAAATATGAAGAATTTAGGAGAAAACAACTTCCACTTTTTCAAAGATGAATTTGATTTCTTTTGTTACTATAAATTTAAATATCATTTTTTTAATTATAAATATAAGTACTTATTACAATTCATTTCTAGACCACTTGTTACACTTCTTAAGAAATTGGGATTTTATTTTATTTATATCTTTCTGTAAGTGGAAAATTATTCAATTGTTGTGGGTGCTTTTAGGATGAGTTTTTATTTGAGAAAAATATGGTTTTATGATATGAATAGGATGATATAAGTTAAATATGAGTTATGGTATAATTAGATATGAGTAATTGTATATGAAGGAGATTTAGGAGCTAGCTTTTCTAATTTACCCTTATGAATAATTAAAATACCCAAATTATCCCTAATATACCCACCAACATTATAACTCCTCAAGAATCATCTAGAATCTTAATCATTCTAAGCAATAACTGACTTGTCCTTCTTCTCCTCTCCTTCAGCCCTTCTCTTTTCATGGTTTTAGCTAAACCAATAATTGGAGCCAAGAAATCACGTTTAACCTTTAGTCAAACAAGGTCATCTCTTGCTTGTTCATGACTTCGGGTTAAAATTCTTGATATTGTTGGCAAAAGAGGAATTAGGGTGATTTTTCCAATTTTTGCTTAGATTAGGGTTGCATAGAACAAAATAAATCTTGCATCGACTTCACTTCATCTCCTCTATCCACTAGTAAGTGAATGATTTACTTAAATTACTGCTTAAACCATTGTTTTATTCAATTTTCATTTTATAATAGTGATAATATTAGAAAGTACAGACTTCGATAATACTCGTTATAATAAATAGTGAAAATGGATTTAGAAAGGTGTTGAAGGATTGTATTTATGATTTTGTGAAGTTTGGTGGGCATCTAGAAGTATTAGAAGTTTAATTTAGGTGCAAAACAATATTTTTGAAGAAAATTATACAAATCCTAAGCTAGTGGTCAACCATTGCACATATTGGTTGACTAATAGCATGGAAAATTCAATTTTTGGACATTTCAATACATAGTGGTCGACCAATTTGCACATTCGTTGTCAAGACCCAACTTTTAAATTGTCATAATTGCACAAAGATATTAACGAAACATCTTTAAAAATCATTTTAAATCAAACTAATTTCTTTAATCCATTGTTTTCATGAAAACTTGCCTAACACAGAAACACAATGGAAAAATTCACTAAAGTTTTTTATTTTTTTAACACTAGAAAGATTCTAGCAAGTTACTTTTCTAACCATGAAATAGTTGAAACATAATTCTAATGAATTGATTTTAAAAAAATTCAAATAAAAAAGTTATTTTCTTCTAGCTGGTTCTTATATCAATAGATAAAATATGTAGTTTAATGAAACTTTCGAAAAAAAAAATATTTAGAAACTTTTCTAATTCTTTAGAAACATTAAGTTGAAATCAAGAAACAACATGATAGAACAAGAATAGATAGTTAAACTCAGTGAAATCAGATGATCATGTCCTCCATTTAAAAATACTTTTGAAAATAACATTAGAATTAGAGATAGGACTTCTTTCTTTGGAAACTAAAAGAAATACCTTTTATGATAAAGCATTTGTTTTTTAAAAAATGGTTTCTTTATTGTTGACAAAAATCAATTTGCTTTTGTCACAAAAATCTTTTATCTATGTCATTCCTAAACAATCCCTTGAAAAATAATATTTGTTATGCAAAATAAAACCTGCAATTAAATATCATATTTACATCATTACAATTAAACACATAGTTTTCCATCATACAAAATTTTAGGTTCTTACCATACTGTTGTTAACCTACATCTACTAAAATGTCATAGGTTGGTCTAAAAAATTTTGATAAAACAAAACTTGTTAAGAACTATCAACTAGATAAGTTGTTGATAATGACATCAAAATTCAAGTCCATATTAGACTTATCATCATGGCTATCAAAAGGTGGAATGAAAATAAAACGTTTTAGTGGTACACATGTTAGGGACTATACCATTGCTAGTACCAACATGAAAACTAGAGAAGCTAAAGATGTTAACAAAATAAGAGGAATAGTAAGTATTTCTTGAGCCAAAATAGTTAGATCACAAGGCAAATTGTCAAAAGGGATTTCTATGATTCTGTCTACTAAAATGAATCATCGGGTGATGCTATCAAGAAAGCCATTTGCTGCCCTCTTCCTTCTAAATACTACTCTAAGAAAATCTAAACATGGTCTAGCTCTTGGAGATAGACCCATGCTACCCTTTTCTTAGATTATTGTGACACATTGTCATCCTTGTGCATTAATAGCATAAAGTGGAACTTTTGTCTATACATGCCAAATGGTGTATGGTATATATGCCACCATATATCATTAATTTTATAAGGGACCGTGAAGAGTAGTATCCATAAAACATATCTACAGATAGAGTAATTAATATAATTACTCAATGAAATAGCTACCACATAGATTTTCTAATCAATTGTAATTTAGAAAGCATTCACATACAAGATATATATCAGAATTTTTCCTTAACAAAAGCATACGAAATATATCATATAAGATATTTGACAAATGAAATGGAAGCATAGGGGTTCTTCTTTGTTACTCCCAACTAGCCTTATCCCATGCATATTAGTGCCTCTAAGTCAATCTTATCTTACTCGTCCTTTCATATGACTTAAAAGTTAGGGCATTGAGCTAAACTCAAATCCCTCCATAAGGGTTCTAATCATAATATCATGTCACACATCACATATAGCATACAAGTCAAAATGTCATGTACAAGATAAAAGCCAATATCCAACATAAAATCGAGTATCATATACATCATGGAGCCAATTTCATATCAGGTTTTCACTAGCCCCAAAATAAGGTAAGGTCAAAATGTCATCCAAAGCCATAATTATAACATGGTAATAAGTGGAATCTAGCAAAAAAAGAGTTTATAGTTACCTTGCCATATAACTAGTGACCATAATGATTTTTTGTGTTTCCATTTCAATGCTAGATTCTATAATTTAATGGCAAGTAGACATTTTCATAAGCCTTTATTGCAAATATTATTTTTTCCTAAACATACTAGTACATATGCAAGTTATGAATGAATTCAAATAGAATTTTATGCATTAACCCTTCTAACATGCTCGTGGGTTCACTGTGGAATCCTTAAAGCAATATCCATTTTTTCCATAGAATGCTCATAAAGCAACAAGTAAACATTTAAGCTATCATCAATACATGTTATCCACACAAATATTTGTATAAGATTGGCATGTGATCTATGGTTTCACTAACAAAACCATAAGATGCATAACTTGATTTTTTTTCAAGTTCCACAACTATTGTTTTCTTAGTAGCTTTAACCGAACACTTTATGTAGTGTTCTAATAAGTAAGAAAACTATTTTTCTCACTTAATCAAGTAATTTGAGATGCCACCCAACAACAGCAAATAGCTCAGTTTCACCAAACATTAACATCTACAAGCTAGGCAACAGTCACAAATCTATACTAAATTCTAATAATCACCTTAATATTTAAAAATTCTACTAAAAATATCAAATAGTATTCAAATTTGATGAAATTTTCCAAAACCAATATCTAACATCTAATAATATGATTAAGCTTTTTCTATGTTCAAAATAGGTCACACACAATTTCTCTTTATTTGGTTATCAAAATATGATAGGAAGAGACACTTTTAGCTTAAAAAATTCATTTTAAATACAAAAATTCAATGAAAATTTGTGAATATTTTTATAATAAATATTAAGTCATAAATTATAATTTTTGAATCATTTTCATACTTAAAATACATTGCATAAGCTTCCTATAACTCAAACCATCAGCATACCCAAAAAGGGGTTAGTTTAGTTTTCAAAAGCCCTTTTTGTATACCAATAGGGTTAGGAAGATTGAAGTAGTAATTCTTGAGATGATTTGATCTTATTATAGTGAATGGAAAGTGAAAGGTTCCATTCACAAACCCTTTGTGAAGGGAAAATAATTCATCCTATCGAAGGAGTGATGTGAGGTGATTTTCATTGTTATGGTTGACTACCTAGGGTCCATAAGGTATTAGTAGTGAAGTGGGTAGGCAGTCGACGAGGTGATTAGTAAAGGAAGCAACATCTAAGAAGATATGTTCGCTACATGAGAAGTTTGAAATAGTATAAATGGTTATTTAATCATTAGCTATATAAGTAGTTTTCTTCATGAAATTTTCCTAAAAATTTCTAAGCATGTTGCCAAGGCTTAAAACAACACTAGAAAGGCCTTTTCAACCATAAAACATGTTTCATAAATAGTTATATATTCTTATAGGAAAAACTAGCTGTAGAATACCATTTTCCACTTGAAAATACTAGTCTTGATGATAATTTTCAGATAAACCTTCAAGCTTCAAAATATATTTTCACACATGTTCCTTTTTCATAAAAAACTTAAGTAAGATGTTAACAATCATTTCTAAAACAATTTAGAACTACTATAGGTTTGCCTCAAAAAATAGAAAATCTCTCCCTAAAATAGCAACACGACTATAAGCTCCCTAAGCTTTTTCCATAATATTTTTTACTTGAAAATCTTGATGTGAAAACTCTAAGCCACCCTTGCCACAATGTGGTTTTAGTGTTTAGTAAAGATTAGCACAAAAATTAGAAATTTTCTCCTTTAAAAATGAGGAAAACCATGATGATTTTCCATGGGAGATATAAAACCATTTTCTTTAAAATCTTTTCTTTAGTTTTTAGAAAAAAAACTTTTGCCATTGATATGCCATTAAATTCATGGCTTCAAGTAAACCACAAAAATCATTTATCTATCTTATACATAGACATCTTCTAAAAAGACAATCAAAAAGAAAAAGAATGACTCTTTACTCATTGAAAATCAACTTGTAATATGGATTCCTTCATCTACCATTGAAAGCATGTTGCTAAAATAACATGAAATTAGTGAGAAATTCATCACAAAAACCATGAAAGAAATGAATCTCTTATGGAAGTATTAAGGACCTATACCTCCACTAAGAAACAATCAAAATTTGCTTCTACCACTAACCTTGAAGAATAACAAAGGAGCTAGCAAAATCTCATTAAGGAACTCACTCTTCTTACCAAGATTCTCTTTATGGTCATGGGTTATATGTCATGTGTAGCAAAGATAGTTTAACTTTACTATTTCTAGAAGAAGGAATTGCACTAGGACAAATGAAACAAGGAACACATTTTCCATCAAGAAAGTTAATGAAAATTGCACTAGGATGGATGAGACAAGGAACCCATTTTCTACTAAGAAAGTTGAAGGAAATTGCACTTAGTCTTCATTTTACTTTTGTTGTTGTTATAACTTACATTTTTTGTTTTCATCATCTTTTATGTCACAACTTGACTAACCTTGTAGGAAACTTCCTATCCACTTTCTATTGCACTTAACCACTAATTAATCACCAATTATCTTCATCAAGTCTAAAGTTAAGGGTTTTTCCTAATTTTTCCACCAATACCCTCAGAAACTATCATATTCCCCTATCTCCTTGAAAAAGCTTGTATACCCTCCAATAGTGCCTTAATTTACATTTTTGCTACCTTTGGGGCTTTCATAGCATGCTCCTAAATACGACTACCAAGTTACTCCAAAGCCTAGTCAACCTTAGTTTTTTTAGATACTCCTACTTTTGCTTGAATTTCTTTTAGATAACTTCCTAATAAATTCTTCTATCTATTAATTCTAATAAATATTTTACTAATATTAGAGGATACCTCCATAGATTATCCACTAATAAACGTTGTCCCAATATACATTTGTTAGGTTCTAACATATGGTTTTTACCAGGTGTTACATTAGTCAACCTATGTACCCTTACTTCAATAGCATTAAGAGACTACTACACACGTTGGTCCACCAATGCTCATCAACACAAGGCCATTAGTATGTAAGTATCAAACATAAAATTGATTAAGTAATGCATGTTTTACATTGAAATTAAAATGTAAATATATTAGACATGACCTTATCTTCCTAAAGTATACATGTCAGGTTAGTATGCCTTGTAGTAAGTAGGTATTTATTTTAAATATTATTTTTATGTAGTCTTTATACATATTTCCTTTATGTATGCAATAACTCATATACTTATAATGTTATATTCAGTATATTGAGTATGAAATTATATAATTATGATTATTTGCTAGTGATTAAATTATAGTGATGCTTAATAGAGTCCTTTATGAATTATTCTCAATTATTTCTTTGGAGCCACATAATGAAAACAGAGCATTACCATTATTGTTGAATTAAGTCATTTTTATTTGTGTAGGTTGCGATTAATATTGAATGAATGGCTTGTGGCCATGCATGAAAGGCATGGAATTGCTTATCGATATTGTTATATTATAATAAGATTGATATTATTGTTACTCATGATGGGAATGATGAATTGACATGATGTGAAAATATCATTACGTACATTCGATATAATGAGATAAGCTAATGACAAATATACAATTAGTACTGTATTCAAGAAAAGGTTTGTAAGAGAATCAGGTTAACTAAGAGGTACATGGAGGAATATTTATTCCTTCCATTATTATAATTGATAATTATCCTTCTTCAAGTATTTTTATTATGTTTGTGGTAATTTCTTGGTCATGAGTTATTTATGAACAATAAGGTATAAGGATACCCATAATTGTTTGTTAATTTTATTTATTTTGTTAAGTAAATTGCTTACTTACTAAATCATAAACTCACTATTTTTATATGTTTACATTTTAGATATGCATGTTGAAGCTTCTCCTCCACCTTTAGTTTAGGCATAATAAATCTCCTTACTATTTTGTTAAGGCAACCTTAATTATATATGATTTGTAAATAAAGACATTTTAAGCCTTGTAGGATATCATAACTATGATAATAAGTAAACACAGGTTGTGAATAATTTTGATAAAATCCATAAAGCTTCTTAGTTTGTTTGGCCTTTTGTTATGATACCAAGAGTAGGATTAGAATAAGTTGATTGAAATTAGGAAACAATTTTTACACCAATCATGGCCTAGATAGGTTATGACACCATTGTGATCATGTATCAACTAAGCATATTTACAAGGCATTTGAAACAAATCAGTTTACAAAGTTCTTAATTTTTTGAAGATACGTGTGATGTAGAAATACAAGATATGGAAAAGTTTACTAATTTTTTTTTAAACTTGTCTGTGTATGTAAATGTTACTTTTAGAATACCATATTAGAAAACAATTTTTCTTAAACTAATGAGCTCAATCTTTTATATTTTTTCTTTAAAACTAGTTAATAAATTAGATAAAATCTCATCCTTGATGAAACAATATTTTTTTCTTTCTAAAGGAAATATTGAAATTAGGCATATAGGACCTATTTGTTTAATATTTTTTAAAATAGTTTTCTATTTTGTATTTTTAAAAATACAAGAACATATTTAAAAATCATTTTTCATAAGCTATTTTTAAAATATGTGTCTCTAAATGTGTAACTTAAAAACAGAAAAATAGAATCAACTTTTACATATTTTCTTATATTATTTTATTTTTTAATGTCAATATAGTAGTTAAATTAAATACTTCCTTATTTGTAATACCAACCACCCTCTATTCCTTTTTTTTCTCCAATTTGAAAATAATTTCTAAAAATAATTTTTTAGAATATTTTTTTAAAATAAAAAAAATTATCCAAACATATGCATAGCAATTTCTTTTTGGAATCAACATCCAAAATAGTTTTATCATTTTTAATGGGAAATAGTTGAAACATAATTGATATTCTACTAGTGGAGTTTTTGTTGTCAAACAAACAACTTTTTAGAAGATTGCTTTCAATAAAAGATACGTTAATAACTTTACAAACAAAAATGTAAAGGACCTTTTTCTTTGAAAATAGACTTGAAATAGATATATATAAATTGTATAGATATCATTTCCTTTAAAATTCCTCAAGAGAATAGAAAGATATTCTACAAAGTAGACCATTGAAGAGCTTTTCTGATTTTTTTAAAAGGAATTAAGTTATTCTCTGGTATTAATATTTCAAATCATGAAACAAATACAATAAAATAAGACCAAGTAATAAAACTTAAAAAATTTAGAGATCCTATTGTTTTTAAAAAATAATTTATAGATAACATGCTTTTCATGAAAATTTAGAAATCAAATTTCTTTATTAGGATTCAAGTCAAAAATATTCTTTCGAAGTATTTTCTAAATCATATGGTAAATCTTATTCAAATACATATCTATATATTACTTTCAAAAATCTGGTTACCTTTAATGTAAATAAGAACCATTATCCTTTCCTTTTCTCCTCTGAAATTTTGTGGATTCCTTTTTCTATTTCCTAAACAATCCTTTAATAAAAATATTAGTTGTTTAGAAACAATAAACAAACTAGTTATGTAGTAATATACATCATATATATAATTAAACATATACTAGAATCAAAACAACAGTGTGCCTCTATTCATTTTTCTCACTTGTTCTTCTTACCTTTTGGTGTGCTTCTTCATACTTTCCTTCTTAACCTTAGTCAATTGAAATGCATGTTTTTATGCGTTTTCTCTCATTTCCGGCTAAAACTTTTCTTATTTTTACTATGTTCCTTGTATTATAAGAATTATGAACACTGATATTCTCCAACTATAAGCAATCCAAAGTAGTTACCAAATACACTATAGAGAAGCTGATGGTAAACAATTTGCTTCAGCATATTTCCTACTTCATGTGTCTGTCGCACCTTCCTAAAATATTAATAGCAGGCTACAATTGTAAAAAATTATGAAATAAAAAAATAAAATGTATTTTGTATGAATCTAAAATTTTCAATGTTACCCGCAACTAAAGTGCTAGTGATAACCTTGGAAACAGTGGAATCTGATGGTCCAAAACAAACTGAGATGCTCCGGCATTAAAGAGTGGCTAATAAGCTGCAAAGGAAAATCATATACATATAATTAAATTCTTTGCTAGCAAAATAAATATGAAAACAGCAAAAAAATCGACATCACTGCTACAAGGAAATCAACTATTAATTGTTTCAAAACTTTTGATCTTTCTTAAAACAAACAAAAATATAGATCCACATTTTGAAATAATTAAAAGAAAAATGAGAGTATAAGAAACCAATAACCTGGAAATATTTAGGGTAGAATGAAGCAATAGTGGCAGCCACCGATGATATGCAACAAGGTAGAGGAGACGAGAAATAGATTAAATTAACTGAAACTCAAATTAGGAATTTTTGAAAATTTTTAGAACTTAAACAAGGGACATTTTTACACAAAGGTGCAGCTTGCCCAAAAACAAAATGTGAATGATTTCACTTTTGTTCTTGAATTAATTATAGTATTAAATGATGAGTAAAAATTCCAAAAAAATTCTTGGATACCTTTCCATATGTTATTTAAAACATAGTCAATTTTCGTGATAATTGGAGTTCATTTGTCTTGTGACTAAATTCCTACAATTTTAGAGCTCCAGTGCTGCCAATTCTAGAATCAATTTGGAAGGGTGAAGTTCCACGAGTTTCTGGGTAAAATCAATAGGGTTTTTGAGCAAACTTAAAGCTCAAGTTAGTCCTTTGGGATATTAGTAGTAATATATATTTTATTAAGAATGTAAAAGGTTTTATGGAATTGACATATTGAATGTACAAAATGAATATCCTTGATGAGAAATAAAGATCAAAACTTAATAAAACACTTATGGCTAGTTAGTATTAACCTTACCAAATTGATTACATGATATATTATTGAAATGTCATCATTACTCCACATAAACCTTTCATAGCTCATTATGAATGTGACATGTGGGAGGAAGAACTTTGGCCAAATGGCTTGTAGCATCCTTCTAAAGGAAGGAGAGGAGTGGCTAGAAGTGGAGAGAAAATGCTAGAGGCAAGTGGGACAAGGATAGCCTAAAGAAATAAGGAGAAAACTTGTATACCACATTAACCATATCTATTAATGTAATGCTAACACATAATGCATAAAATAGATGGCAGTTACTAGATGTGAATAAAGCTAAGTATATGGAAATTTATTTCTAAATTCATATTAAAGAAAATTGATACTGGAAAACCATGGGAAATAAAGATTGAGCAGTTACTTATTGAGTATTTTATATACTCACTCCTCTTCAGTGTTGTTTATTTTGTAGATAAAGAATACGAAGTTCTAATAGAGGACTGATATACTGCATGAAGCCTTCTAATCTCCATGGGGCTTAGCGTAACAAAAGATTAATATATTTGAATTGTCCTTTGTACTGTTAAGTTTATATACATTGGTAAATGGTTTTGTTATGCCACTATATATTAATATCATGTCTTCATTACACATACAATGTAATGCAATTTACTTTACTTGTATTATTTAAAGCTATCATGTATTCTCCTTTATTATAAAATAGATGGATGTAATTTTCTACAAGCTTGTAAAGATGTTTGATTAGTTAGATACCATTAGATCACTTTACGCCAATCACAATACTAGAAATTAGGATATGACAAAGTTAATATTAGAGCCTAGTTATGGGTACAGTATGTTAAGGGCCCTAATCACCCATGGAAAGAAAAAAAAAGGAAAATATTAGTCACTACAATTTCATGTTATTTCAGGTATTATTATTATTATTTTTCAAATAGTAATACTCACTTATTAGTTAATGTGTAGTACATAAATGGTACTATAGAAATAAACTAGAGGTGCAATGCCATAGAGGGTAACCAGAGCATATCCTAAAGTATCTAAGCAAAAAGCTTCAACTAGTGTGCCTTCTGTACCATTATAGAGAATAGAACCCACCAAACTAGAAATTCTAGTTTGGATGCCCTTACTCTAACAAATGCAGCAAACCATGGAAAAGATTTTGGAGCAAACACAACCACAGCCTATTCCTATTGCTGCTTAACCAAAACTTGAACAACCAACACCACTAATGCCTCCATGGGAGAAATTGCAGTTGGTTCATGAGTTTCAAAAATTGAAACCTTATAAATGTGATGGTACATATTTTACAATAGATATGTGCTAGTTCTTAGATCAAGTAGAATGCATTTGCAAGCTACTAGGATAAAATAAAAACTTAATGGTGGAGCTGGTGGGATTCTAATTAGAAAGGATGGCCGATTTCTTGTATGTGCATAAAGTAAAGCCTTAGATTATAGCAAACGAACCCATTACATGGCGATGCTTTCAGACAAATTTGATTGATTACTTTCTCCCTCTAGGTGTTCATGAGGCAAAAATTCAATAATTTGAAAAGTTGAATCAAGACTCCGTTAGGATCGGGAGCCATACAAGCGCAGCGGAATAAACCAATCCCATCTGCCGGATCCATGCAATAACGTTAAATTAGAATAAGGATTTGTTGAATACCTTTGTGATGACTCAAGAATTCAGTCGTTGCTCATCTTTTCAGCTTCTTCTAGCCGAAAGACTTCGAGGTATCTACACGAACCCATGAATCACCAATGAACATCCACACGAACACCGGTTGGAATTGTTCTCTTTTTTCCTCGTACTACTAGTTATGCCTCTTCAAGGGTTTTTAGTCAAGGAGAGGTGCTAGGATTTTTCTATGCCTTTTGGGGTGCATGAATAATAATAATTATTATCGTTACCCAACAAGCCTATATAAATAGGTGCACAGAAAAGCCTAATCTATTTTAGCTTTATTTCATGTACAATTATAGGCTTACTATTAGGCCTTATAATTATAACATGAATTCCTAAATATTAGGCCCAAACAATTTGGTCCATTAATTCCAAATTCACTAAGCTCTAAGTGTGCGACCCTACAGGCTCTCATTATGTTAGCAATGATCATTAATCATATTAATGATCATAAACAATGATCGATGTCTAGCAACACATCATTATTATCCAAGTAATGAGAAAGTCGGTGATTTGACTAAACCTTTGCACATGATCATTATCTATGTCCTTTTATCCTAAACATCTAGATTGAGCACGAGACATGGATCGTGTCATTCCTATATTGCCCAATCTTGAGGTTTCTTGATCCCTAAGTAAGCTTATTAAAGTAAATATAATTGACATCCCATGTCAATTTATCTAAGCATGGCCATGCACTTCCTCAGCTTTACTTAATCAAGGGGCCCATAGATGTTGCTCCTGTTATATAAGAAGGACAAATTCCATCTTGATCATACAAATCCCTCCTCATGATATGTGATATACCTAATAACTATCCTTGTATTCACTTAATCATGAGTGACATAGAATAGTATCAAAATATGAAATTCACATGTAGGGAACTTTTGTGATCTCAAGTCAAAGGACCATATTAATAATGATTACTAAGAATCACTCATGACACTCATATAACAATCCATGTAGTATTCTTAGGATGGGTCAGTCCAGTATACAAGTTCTCTAACTTGTACTCATGTGTAAACTTAATATCTTATATAAGTCATCATACATGCTAGTCTTAACATATCAAATCAATCTAATCCATAATGATATATGAATAGGGACATTTAAGAATACAATTATTCTAAGATTATTATTATAATTAAATATATTACGCAGATAATATATATAATATAATAATTGGAATTGCCATTAAAATAACATGATTCAAAATTACAATCACTAATATGATTAGTTTTTGAGCATATACACTAACAGACTCCAAATCAGTGGTGCAATATGATGTAGAGTTTACTAGCTTAGCCTAATTGTTGAGGAGCTAGTACCAACAAAGTGGGCTTGAGTTAGAAGATTTGCATATAGACTCAAAGATTACATTTATGATTATGTACATGTTATAGATAATACTACGTATTAAGAAGCTCTAGATCGAGCTTTGAAAGTAGAACTGCATCTATAGGATAAGTAAGCCAGGGAAACTGGAACTAGCAAAAGAAATATTAGATTTCAAAAGGAAGGAAACTGATGTACAAATAAATCAATAGCCATTCTGCCTAGACCAACTAGGACAAGACAAAATAGTTGTACACATTTTTGGAAGCAAAAAAATTTATAGAGATGTATGCCTAGCACTTAACTAACTTTTATAACTCCACCTCTAGCTCCTAGACCACCCCATTGCCTATAGTGTGGACACAATCATGTGGAACATTGTGATACATGTTTTAGATGAAGTTAAATGGGACACAAAGCATTTGAATGCCTAACAGCACTACCAAGGAGCATGATTATAAATTCTACAATATAATTTGGACAAACCTCCACTTTAGTTAGTTCTGCCCACCATTAACCAAAAAGAAGACAAGCAAGGAGCCATCAGGAGCATAAGCACACGTTTATGCTCTAACTTATTAGAAGGCCCAAGCATTAAATGCTATGGTTTTAGGTACGATCTTGGTTAACTCTTTTCTAGTGAAAGTTCTTTTTGATCCTAGTGCTACCCATTTTTTTATTTCTAATGATTTGGTAACTAGACTTTTTATTACCATTGAAAAAATTAAAAGAAACACTATTAATTAGTACACCACTAGGAAAAACCATGGTGGTAACTCGAGTTATTGATGATTATAGAATTCAAATAGACAACAGCATAACTTTGATTGATTTAATTGTGATAGAAATGATAGATTATGATGTGATTTTAGGCATGAACTAATTATCCCAATATCATGTGTGTGTTAATTGCTACTCCAAAATTATGACCTATTAAGGAAATGATGGCAAAGCCCAAACATTCCATGAAGAAAGACAAGTAGGAATGCCTACCTTTGTATTATCCACAAAGGTTCAAAAACTTATAAACAACCACTGTGTTGCTTGGATTGCATCCCTGAAGGAGAGTGAAAGGGAAAGGTGAACATTGAAGACGTTCCAATTATGAAAGAGTTTCGAGACATGTTCCCTAAAGATCTATCAGGATTACCACCAGATAGAGAAATTGAGTTCATAATTGATACTATTTCAGGTGTGGATTTGATATCTATTGCACCATATCAAATGGCACCAACTAAATTAAAATAATTGAAAGAGTAGCTATAAATCTTGTTAAATAAAGGATTCATACAGCCAAGTACATCACCTTAGGGAGCACTAGTGCTTTTTATTAAAAAGAAAGATGGATCACTACAATTGTGTATAGATTATTAGTAGTTGAACAAAGTGACCATCAAGAATAAATGTCCCTTACCAAGGATAGATTACCTCTTTAATCAATTACAGGGATCACAATACTTCTTAAAAATTGATTTATAATCAAGATATCATCAATTGAAGATCCAAAAAAAAGATGTTCCAAAGATGGTATTTCATACCCACTATGGACAGTATGAGTTTTTAGTCATGCCTTTCGAATTAATCAGTGCACCTGCAGCCTTCATGGATTTAATGAGTCAGGTATTCAAGCCTTTCCTTGACAAATTTATTGTGGTGTTTATTAATGACATTTTGGTATATTCTAAAAGTGAAGAAGAGTATGTACAACATTTATACATCATTCTGCAAACATTACATGAGCACAAGTTGTATGTAAAGTTTTCTAAATGCGAATTATAGATAACCAAAGTACACTTTCTGGGCATGTAGTATTAGAAAAAATCATATAGGTAAACCCTCAAAAAGTGGACGTAGTACTTAAATGGCCCCAACCCTCCTCCATAATTGAGATACAAAGTTTCCTAGGATTGGTTAGATATTATAGAAGATTTGTAAAAAAGCTTCTCAAGGATAGCAGCTCCCCTAACTAAACTGACACGTAAAGAGGTGAAATTTGAATGGAATGTAGAATGTGAAAAGAGCTTCCAAAGATTGAAAAAAGCATTTAACTACTACTTCAGTTTTGGCTCTACCTAATAGTATATAAGGATCCATTGTATACTATGATGCATCTAGAATGGGATTAGGATGTGTACTAATGAAAAATACTAAAGTGATTGCCTATATATCCCGACAACTAAAGAAGTATGAAATGAATTATCCTGCTCATGATTTAGAAATGGCTACTGTGATTTTCGCATTAAAAATCTCGAGACATTATCCATATGGTGCCACTTGCAAAATTTATACATATCATAAAAAATTTAAGTACATATTTTATCAAAAAAAGTTAAATATGCGATAGAGGAGATGGATGGAACTTGTTAAAGATTATGATTATTCTATTCACTATCATCCTTGTAAAGCCAATGTTGTTGTGGATGCATTGAGCCATAAAATATCTAAAGACAAGGGGTTAGAATCAGAAGAAGACACACATATAGAAGTAGCTTGTATAAAAATACAATCTACCATTGTGGATCAAATAAAAGAAGCCCAAAACAAGATCCACACTATGAACAAATGATAGAGAAAGCAAAAGAAAAAGAATCTAATTTCACAATAATTGAAGATAAGGTGATAAAATTCAAAGGTCGATTATGGATTCCTTTATCAATGCATAATGAAGTATTAAAGAAAGCCTATGAATTATCATATACAATGCATCTCGGTATAACCAAAATGTACCAAAACCTAAAAGATTTTTACTGGTAGGAAAGAATGAAGAAGGATATCTAGTAATATGTCATCAAATGTCTA
>JAIUCU010000214.1:0-45597 GCA_020226215.1 Sindora glabra
CACAAACCTCGCCATACACGAATAATCATTCGCAGCACAAGTTCATATACTAGTTTATCACAAGAAGGAGGATAACTCATACAGCAGTACTAGAGGGAAATGAAGCAATCTCTTTCAAATCAATAATTACTATGACCAAATGTCCAAATCCACGTTTGCTTTGGGACTACAGACAGAGACAAATGATTGAATATTGCAAACATAGTGGCATTTTGTGGTGAAGGGTTGCATCCCCATTCACAATCTAAATTATTGTGAAAAGACATTAGCACAGGTTTTCATTAGATTTTTCTGAAGGACCAATGAAATCATGCCAAGTCAGTTTCATTTCTTCTTTATTAAAAAAGATATTGTCCCTGTTTTACTACATATGGCTAAAATTATTCAAACCAAAA
Source organism: Sindora glabra (assembly GCA_020226215.1). Lineage (NCBI taxonomy): Eukaryota > Viridiplantae > Streptophyta > Magnoliopsida > Fabales > Fabaceae > Sindora > Sindora glabra. The sequence goes on from JAIUCU010000214.1 coordinate 396, forward strand.
ACAGCCCTGGTGTTGTGCATAATTCTGTCTTCTGGTTGATTCTGATAGTTACATTTAGCTCTTAAATAATATACAGATTGACCAATTGCAGTTGGATGTTCTCCATAGGAGTTGGGTAAATAATATAATAATAATATAGAGTTGGGACCTGGGACTGACTAATTATTTTATGAAGGCCGGGCTTTTCATCACAGCATAATTGAAGGTTGCTTCTGCTGTATTCTATTAATTTCTATACACAATCAGATCGTACGTATGTTGTTGACCCAAGCTATGATAATTAGTCATTCTTTTGAGACTTCATATCTGAAAACAACAAGATCTATAAGCCACCCATGTATATAAAAAAATGCAAATTTCTCATATGTTTTTTTTTGGCAGTTTAATGCTGCTTCAAGGGCATCTCAAAGTGGGAGATTATCTTTTGGTCAATTACATCACAGTTTATAAAATATTTTCAGCAAAAAATAACAAATGAATCACTGATTTGCTTTGATGGAGGAGACAACTTACCTATCAGCTTCAAATTAAAACAAGCAATAGATCCAAAGAAGGATCTGGCATAAGAATTAAAGGAAAATACATATAGAAAAAAAGACTATTACCAATACCATAAAAGTACCTGAAAGCAAAATGTATTCAATGTAAAAAATGTTATAGTTATAAAAAATGAGATTTAAAATTGAGTTTTGAATCTTTCGTATTCAATAAATTAATCTTTACAAAATTGTTTTTCACCATATATTTAATAAAAAATTTTAATTTATATTTTATACTTAATTTTAAATCTTATTTTCAATACATATAAAATTATTGTTTCGATTCATTATTTCTCTTATCCATCACGAGATTATGTCTAAAATCTTTCAGAAGGAGTTACTGCACTTCAATTTAAAAATGGGGTTATTCTTGATTTTTAGAGTTGATATAGTGAAGCTAGATCTAAGATAGGACCATCAGCTTAAAAGTAATTTAAAAATTATTAAAAGAGAATCTAAAAAAAATTAAAAATTTAATAATTTGTGTAAAGAAAAAATATTAAATAATGATAAGATAAAATATTAAATTTATAATCATTAAAAATATGCTTGAGAACTCTTATTATTAACAAGTAAAAAAAGTAAAATAATAAATATTGAAAAATTATTCACTTGTTAATTATTAAATTTATTGGTGTTATTTAATTATTAAAAATATTAAATTGTTAATAATAAATTATAATTATTTTATTTCAAGTAAATAGATAGTAAAAAATTTAATTAATATAGAAGAAAATAATAAAAAAAGAGAAATGAAAGTAATTAAATTTATTATAGTTAAATATATGTGTAGGAGTTCTTAAGATCAATAGCTAAATTAAAGTAAAGTAATATACGTTTAGAAATTATTAGAAGTAAAATTTATTAAAAATAAGTAAACATTCAACAAGTTTATAATATTTTAACATGTAAGTAGATATTAAATAATACTAAAAGAAAAATAGTTAAATTTATTATAATTAAAAATATAGGACAAGTTAAGTTAAAGTAAAGTAATAAAATTAATAAATCAGTAGAAGTGTGAGCTATTCTAAATAAATAAATATTAAAAGAATGTTAACTTAATGAAGAAGAATATATTAAATAATGATAGCTAAAAATAATTAAATTTATTGTAAATGTGAATTTAATAAGGAGAAAAATATTACACAATGAAAAATAAAAATAGAATAGTTAAAATTAATGTAGTTAAATGAAGAAGAGGAAAAGAAATAAATTAAAAAAATAGTTAAAATGATTGTAATTGTGGATTTATAGTAATTTTAACTTGATTACACTAAGACTGCAACCTTAGACTCGTTTAGAGATTAGCTAGTCTTTTAAAGACTAAACAACCCTCAAATTGTTTCTTTTTTCGACAGTATAAAATTGATACAAAAGTTATTGTTATCAATTTATCTATTTATCATTTTATGTTGTAGGAATTTCATATGTCTTTCTTATTCTTTAGGTGTGGACTATAATGAAATATAGCTTGCATGTTTATGAGAACCATGGGAAGATGCTACTAAAATTTTTATGTTTAAAAATGATAACATGGATAACAGGGGACATAATAATTACAAGAAGATCTCAAATGGATAAGGGCCTTACCTTTTAATGTTGGAGTGATAAGATGGATTTAGAATACATATTAAATATATGATTATGGTTGAGTCTTATATAATGATTAGTGATAAGAAGTTTATCAATGAAAGTTAGATAACTTTATGGGATTAGTTATTTGATGAGTATTAAAATAGTGCTATGATATTTACCAAAAGACCTAGAAACTTTATTAATAAGATGGCGTTGGTGAAATGTTTATATAAGGGGGAAAACTACGGTACTCCCGAGAATTTCAAACCCTAGGTGGTGTGGTATAATCTCATCCATTGGATGAGATTACCTAAGTCTTTAGTAATCTTATCCAATGGATAAGATTGTGTCACACCACCCAAAGTTTAAAAATCCTGGGAGCATATTAGAATTTCCCTTATATAAGAAGTGTGTAAATATGTTTTACCAATAATTATATATAATGAAGGCACATATAATAGATAATAGATTTAATCTGTTTTACATAAATTGGATCTTTTATGGTGAAGATGATCATTAAATTACCGAAGTGCATCTAAAGACTAAGGTTAATTATATAAGTAACTTTATGTTTTTCATCTTAATTAATAAATTTTATCATTTTATATTAATAATTTCATTTTATAAATTTAAGAATAAAATGTTGGACATTTAAACCACTTAATTGCAGTTCCATTTTGCTTTAGCATTAGGATCATTATTATACGAGTTAAGTGCTATTGATAAGTTTGTTGTTGCTAATAAGATGTTGGACATTCATTAAGGGCATATGAAGAAGGTTGGTTGTTGCCTTAGAGGTATTATCTATGCCATTCATGGCTAAAGATGTACATGGATCGGATCATTGAATTTTAGATTAGGCTTTTTATGCATAATTGCATGAAATACATGACTTAAACTCGAGCTTAGCCTATTTAGTTTTTAAAAAATTTGGTTTGGCTTGATTAATTTTCTACATAACCTAAAACCTACCTTGAAAGTTTGATTGCTTTTATTTTTATTATTATTCTAGATAAAAATAAATTTTTACATAAAAATATATATTTAAAGAGATAATAGGGTATTTAAACATATAAAATATTTAATTTTATTAAATTAATTTTTTTTGTGTTAAAAATAAGTTTACATAATCAAACCAAGTCGAACCAATCCATTTTTCTTATTATGACTTGAACTTGATCTAAATATTAATTAGGCTATAAGAAAAAAGTTAAATAAAAATTTAGGTAATAAAAAAAGAACTTAAATCAGCTAAGCAATTTAAGTCTATTTAAAGTAGCAATTTATCAACTATAACTTATCTTACAAGCCAGCAGTAGCATGTAGCATGTGGCATGGGAACACTTCATTATTAAGAGTTAACAGGCATAGGATGCAGTGTAACATCACATTGCCAGACAAAATGCCATGTAATAGCAGGCATGGCAACTCCAATACTTTATGACTAATTTGATGCTAAGGAGCAAAGCTAATATGACCTTTCCTTTGGTACCCTTTCCAAAGTTATCATATGGCTTGTTACCACTTATACCTTTGTTAACCCTATCTACTAAATTTGTTTAGTGACCACTTTTACTATCACCCCTAGCCTTATAAGCCTGCATTTGATGAGTATGATGCCTTTAACCTATGAGCACCATAATTTATTGTAGTGCATTTATTTATTTATGACTTTCCTTTACATGATTTATATATTATTATATAACATTTATTTTTATACTTTGTATATTTCTTTCTTATTGAATATAGTGCTATAATTTTAATAATTATTTAATTAGGTCTTTGCAAAAAGAAAAAAAATTGAAACTTCAAAGCAATGATAATTGCTAGTGTTGAAAAAGTTATATCATTAGCAACATAAAATAATAATATATGTTATTAGTACAAATATTCATCTAAAATGATGACTTTGATTGTTTTTATATGTTCATTACCACTTAATTAAATAAAGATCTTGGTCTGAGTGGGAACAATTTAAGAATCTTTGAGAAATATACTTTTCCAGAGCCACAATTGTGAGGTAATAACAGAAAAAGCATTTGTCATTGTCATTTCAACATTGAAGTTGGTGGAGCCTTTGTTGCCATTAGACAAGATGAAGATGAACTAAAAAATATCATAAAGGCTCTTTTTGGTCCTAATAAAGAGAATTTAACAAAAATAATGGAGGAAGAGATAGAGTTTATGAGATCAAATTAAGTTTAGGAACTTATTGATTTTCTAAATCTATGTAAGACTATTGGGAACAAATGGATTCTTAAAATTAAGTGCAAAGTTGATGGTACTATTGAAAGATACAAGGCTAAACTAGTAGTAAAAGGTTATACATAACAGGAAGTAATAGATTATAAGAAAATCTTTTCACCTGTTATCAGATTTACCTCAATCCATTTATATTGGCTATAGTTGCTAGTATGGACCTTGAATTACATCAAATGAATATAAAGATTGCATTTCTTAATGGAAAGTTGTAAGGAGAAATTTACACGTAGTAAACTATAGGTTTTATCAAGGAAGGCCAAGAAAATAAAGTTTGTAGACTTTTAAAATTTATGTATGGCTTGAAGTAGTCTTCAAGAAAATGATATATTTACTTTCATAATATGATCGTGTTAAATAATTTTATCATAATTGATGAAGATTATTAGGTATATATAAAAAAATCCAAGGATAAGTTTGTAATTTTATCATTATACATTAACAATATACTTATAGCTAGAAATAGTAAGGAGTATGTTAATAAAATTAAAGGATGGTTATCATCTAATAAAAGATATGGGTGAAGTTGTATATATTCTTAAAGTTAAGATTTCAAGAAACCGTTTAAAGAAATTATTGTCTCTATTATAAAAGTATTATATTAACAAAATTCTTGAATGATTCCAAATATAGTATTGTAAACTTATAGACATTCTTATTGTAAACCTATAGACTCCATAAGAAGAAATATATATGAGAAAAGTTCCCTATATAAGTGCTATTGGATGCCTGATCTACGTAGTGGTATGTACAAGATCAGATATCTATTTTGCCATTAGCATGATAAGTTGATATTAATTTAACTCAAGTCTAGGATATTGAAAATTAGTTAAAAGGATATTAGGCATCTAAAAGGTATCATTAACTATTCATTGTATTATGCTGGAAATGATCTATAGTTGAAAAACTACACTAATGCTGATTGGGAGGAAACTTAGATAAAAGGAAGTCTACCTCTAGGTATATTTTCTCACTAAATAATGGCGCCATATCTTATGATAATCAGAAATAATCTTGCATAGCCTTATCCATAATAGAAGTTAAATTTGTAGCATTTTCAGTAGTAGTACAAGAAGTAATGTAGCTAAAAAAGTTTTTGGATCATTTAGATGTAAATGCTAATATTGCTAATCCAATTTTAATAGACTATGATAATGAAGTAGCAATAGCGTACACAAAGGATCTCAAATATCATTGCAAAACTAAGCATATAGACATAAAGTATAACTTTGTGAGAGACATGGTTGTATGTAAAGAAGTGAGCATGAAATAGATTTCTACGCACGAGATAGTAAAATGTCTGAATAATTATGTTTATTATAAGTTTACATATACAGATGTATGAATATCTCTTGAAACGTCATTGAGTTATTGAAAAGTATGGCAGATAGATAGAAGATTAGCCTTCTTATATGGGTAATCATCTCTTGTTTTTTTTTTGTAATTAATAAGAGATGAGATAATTTTAAGCTTCTTATCTAAGTGATAATCAAGAGTCAAGCTTAAAAAATGAATATCGCCTTGTTAACAAATAAGATGAGGTCATATGTAAGATTGTAAGTGAATTAATGAGGAATTCACTTCATCTGTCTATTTTGCTATATATGAGTTCTGATGGAAATGAGAAAGAATAGATTAACAAATTTAGGTTAGACATTGAGTATGTATAAACCATTATCTATACAGTATTAATATAAAGACATATGCTTGATAGGAAAAGGAAAGAATACCGTAACATGTATTTCGTACCACATGTGCAAAATTGTGACCAATATAGATGATCGAAGTTTAGATCTTAGCTTTAATGTGTGAAACTTTTGAGTGAATAAAGACATCATATTTATACCTTTATGACTCTATTCTATTTTTTAAGATTTAAATTTAATAATTTCTATTTTAGAATATTATCAAATGACTATAAGGGATTCAGTCCAGTAGGGTATTACTAGAAAAGTAAGTTAAATTAAAGTCAAGAGACTTAAGAAAAGAGGAAGATTATCAAAGGTATCACATTATATTTGTATTCACCAGTATACCAGTTATAACATGTCTATATTTATGAATATAATATTTAATGCATATGATGCGTATGAATAAGATCATTTAAGAATTTCAAATGTGATAAAAATGATTAAGGGTACTGCATACTTGAAGTTTACTTAATATTCATTATTTATCAAGAAGCCATATATATTCCTAATAGATATATAATAAAGAACTCTTGAAGTATACTGATTACATGACCTATTTTCTTGTATGATTTGTTACAAAGTATAAGAGACGATATTCTTTTATGTAATATTGAGAGAGTATGGGTCTCATTATGTGCGAGTGGGAGATGTTAGATAATAAATTTGGATTGCCCAAAATGGGCCTATAACTCGATCCCTGACCCGATTTATGAAATATTTATAAATAGGTAGAAGAAAAGTAGTTAATGGATAAATTAAAAAAAAAAGAAAAAACAGATCATCAGAACCCATTCTAGATTCTTTCTCTTTGTACTTTGAATAAAAGAAGATTTAGGTTGTGAATAAATGCTTTTCATGTGATTATTAATTTGACTAGAAAAACAAATATCACATCTTGAATATTCTATTGTAAGCTTTTGATATTCCGATATGTATGAATCCAATTCATATCCATTAATAAGTCTAACATAAAGTATACTAATCAAACTCTTCCCCATGTTGACACGACATCAAAACAGACGTGCCAATTTGTATAACCAATATTTCCCACAATTTTTTTTCGCCATAATATTTCCCACAATTTTCAAACCAAACTCAGCTATCTGTCCATTTAGATATACTGACTTCTCAGCAAACTTTTTAGAGTTAATTAATAAGCATTCCATTCTACTATACTTTTACATCATGTGAAGGCTGTGAAGCCAAAACAATTTATATAGAGCAAAAGATACCTCAATCAAAATTATAATAAATAGTTAGAAAAGAGTTATAAGTAGCTAAATTGTTCTTTATTAAAAATTAAGTAACATATGAAATTGTTGCATGTTTATTAGGACACCGGAAACAAATTAATAAAATAAATATATTTTTAATTCTCTAAAACAACGTATAAAGAGGATGAATGAAGGACTATTTTATTCTCAATTCACTTACTTTGTTTAATAAATACGTTCACATTTGGCCTAGTTATTTTGGTCAAATTACCTTTCGCAAGCACCATTCTAGTGTATCTTAAGCTAAATTATATATTTTAAATAAAAATAATAAGGACAATGACATAATTAATTCGAGAACGACAAATATTAAAATTTTATAAAATAGCTGTAACTTTTATATTTGAATTTAAAATTGATTTATTGTTAATATAAAATTTTTATGCATTAATAAATGAAAACGAAATACTTTATCAAAAAATAATAAAGTAACAATAATTAAAAATTTTAATGTTAATAAAATTTTTAATAATTTTTGTTAATATAATAATACATTAATGAATTGTAGTATAAAATAATTTTTAATGAGAATAAATTAAATTAAAATCCTTTAAATTTTTGAAAGATTTAGTTTAAAATTAATAAACATATGCCGAGATACTAATTTGTTAGCGTGATTCTCGATGGCCCCTCTTCCCATTAACTAGTTACGTTGTGAATAAATTTACGCTCATTCTTTATTATATGTTTACTTTCTTTTAACTTTCTTCTATATATATATATATATATATATATATATATATATATATATATATATATATATATATATATATATATATATATATATATATATATAAAGGTGGAAGGTGGAGAGAAATTGATTCTAAGAATGTAAAATATAGATGCATCTTAACCTAATATGTTAACAAAAAAAAGGTATTTTTGAAAATCAAATAATTTTTACAAATATATTTTCCAAATTCTTATTAAATTACATAATATTAATATTATTTAAAATTTTTTGTAGCGATCAAGCCCTCTTAATTCCAACAAAACAACATCATTCATTAGTGTGAAAATATCATTGCCCATCTTCCATTTTGCTTATACCAATGGTCAAATATTATAAGATCTTTACAATTTTTTGCATTTGAATAACAGCAGTTACGGCACGTGATTCCTTCCTTTCTTTTAATTATTTTCCTTCATGCGTGAGGGCGGCTTACATCCATCTCATTTGCGATCTAATTTAATTATAAGTATAATATAATAAATATTATTTATGTTTTAAAATTATGTAGTTCTATCACTTTTAAAGTACTTCTGCTATTACTTGATATAATAACGTTAATTTTAATTATAATTTTTAATATTATTTTTCATAATTAGAGAACTAATTTTTAATATTATATATAGATATTGTAACATGATTATATATAAATTTTCACTTTTTTTTCAAAAAATTTATACAAACAAATAAAAAAAAATCTTTCCAACCCAAATTAATAAAGAATTATAATTATAATTTAAAATTTTAATATCATTACATTTCATATGATAAAAATATTTTGTAAGATGAATATATATTTTAAAAATAAAAAAATATCAAACATAATTAAGCTAATATAATTAACTCCATTATTAAGTATCGTCGCCCACATTTTGGGGACTCGACCTAGAATTTTTAGCGTTCAATCCAAATTCATGTGATTACATGTTAGGTAACACCGACGAGCTCAGGAGTCAGGTGAGGATATTTACAACTAACACGTCCAACACGTAGCTTAACTTACTTCTTACGTTCTCGTTTCAAATGCTGGGTTCCCCAAACGACGACAAACCAATTGGAATCTGGGATCATTTTTCGCCTACAAAAATCCTTCGCCGGAATTTCCTTATCTCTCACTCTTTCTAGGTCACAGCAGCTGTTAGCATAAAAAGAAAGAGGAATCATGGAGGTGATAAAGGGAGCCATTGGAGATGCAATCTTAACATCCATATAGGTTTTCTGCGCAGCAACACTGAGACTACTCACGGCTAAAGCCGCCGCCTTTCTTGGTCTTCAAGCAGCATCTCTAGCAGGCCTTTTCATTACCACCATCCTCGTCACCGTCCTCGTCTTCACCATCAGCCTCATCGGCCGCCTCCTGGGCGGTGCCAGCTTCAACCCGTCGACACCGTCACCTTTTACTCCGCAGGGCTGAGGCCAGATTCCTCGCTCTCGTCCACGGCCGTGAGGCTCCCGGCACAGGCAGCCGGCGGAGCCGTCGGCGCCATGGCGATTCTAGAAGCGATTCCGAGCCAGTACAAGCACATGATAAAAGGTCCGTCTTTGAAGGTGGATTTGCATACAGGAGCTATAGCAGAAGGGGCGTTGACTTTTTTGCTTAACTTAGTAATCCTCCTTGTTTTTCTTAAAGGTCCTAAGAATCCATTGTTGAAGGTTTATTTGCTTGCTTTGGCCACTGTGGGTTTGGTTATTCCGGGTTCTTCGTACACCGGGCCTGCTATGAATCCGGCAAATGCTTTCGGATGGGCGTATGTTTATAATCGGCATAATACATGGGAGCAATTCTATGTTTACTGGATATGTCCTTTCATTGGGGCAATTCTAGCTGGTTGGGTTTACCGGTTTCTTTTCATGTCACCGGTCAAGCAGAAGAAAGCTTGAAAGCCAGAATTTAGGAAAGCTCTTAAATGTTAATATTGTCAAATTCATGTTCTTCTCTCTTCCCCTGTTTCTTAGGAGGTAATGTTGGGCATGTTTATGTTTCTCTAACTTGCTGGAATTACTATTAATTTATAGTAATCTCCGGCTCTGATTTTAAATTATAGATTGAGGTAAATAAAATTAAAAAATTGAAATATGTGATTAAAGAGAAATTGGATAATCAAATATGTAGAATATGAAATTTTATTTACTATTCAGTTCTTTGATTCTTAAGTTGTTCTCTTGATTAGTAATTTCAGTTTTTTCCAAATTTTTGCAAACACCCTTGATAAACATTATTAGAAATCGATTTTCCTTCTATCATAACCACCAACCTTCCCTTTTTCTTCCCTTTTTAAGAAAAGAAGAATAATATTTGGAATAATTAAATTAAGTCAATTATTAGAATAAGAAATCTCTAAATAAATTAAATTGAACCATAAATCTTATCAATCACAAGATTTATATTTAACTAATTTATATTTTGGCTTAGGATCTAATTCTAATTGTCACTTTTATTTAAAACTTACATAATAAAATTTAATATTAATTATTATTTATTAAATTAATGTAAGATATATATTAAAATTTCTAACAATCTTCTACTTGAATTCACATTAATTTATAAATGATGATCACTTAGAAAGAATTAATGTTAAAATAGTATTATTTCATTCATATATCTAATTGAGATCATTAGCATTCAACAACAGTAAATTTATATCAAAATGATATCAATATTAAATACGTTAAATGTCTACACCTTGTCTAATAAATAATTAAATATAAAGTGCATAATAAGGTCTACATTACCTTAATGCAATTAAATATAAATTCCTATACAACGGTCCCACCATCCACTTAGAATGCTCAATGACAATTAATATTTTTAACACATTAATGACATAGGCTCTAGATGTCTCTGCTTACAATAATGAGATAGGATTTGAATGTTTCTACTCACACCTTATAACTAAATGTGTACAATATATAATGAAAATATGAATATCACATTATGAGCATTTATTTAAACATACCACAAGATATCAATGACTTTATATCAACGAAACATCCATTATCCCAAAACATTGGAAAAATCTTAAGTAAATTTATATTATTCATATGATCATACTTTTATATTTACCTCATAAGCCTTTAGTTAATAGATTTGCAAGTATACAAACCAGGAAAGATAAATAATAAAATCACATATTTTTCTCTTTCACAAATAGGTACTTTAATTCGAAGTTATTTACATAAGCAAATTCATAATTACCGAGAGAGGAAAATTCATAATTATTAAGAGAGAATTCTATGATAGTAGTATTGTCATGACATAAATCCAGTTAAAGCTACAAAAACTCTTAACCTATTAACTTAATAAGGAATCTATAACATGTGATATGCCCTACCCTTTAATGAAGGTTATTGTAATTGATTACCCAATAATTCCATAATATAGCACCTTCTAGCATATGTCAAGTTATAGTTTTACAATTACCTAGACAACTAACAAAGCAAGTAGAAGTAACCTATACATATGAAAACTTTTAATCTTTTATGGGTAAATGAGTAATCAATTGTATCACCTGGGTACAAAACCATTTGCAATCCATAGCCATTGACTTAAATTAACAACAAACTACCTACGATTGACGCATACGAGATAACCTTTATCATTTAAAAAATAATAAATTTCAATCCTTCCATATTAACAGATAGCTAAATATTAATATGTTGGGCTCCTTTGGTACTAGAATGAGACAAACTATTCTTAGAACCTTTGCATTATGGGCCCACCATAAAAAATGATTTTAGGCCTATCATACTTTTACTTTTAAGCTTTATAACTAAGTCTGATTTAAAATTGTTTTGTCTTAATCAATATGCTTATGTTGTGATTGACTTAAGAAAAATCCCGTTGTCATATAGATTTAGAATTACCAAAATGCTCAAATTCATCAAACACTAATCTATACTACCATCCTAATATCCAAGAGAAATTATAATCTCACCAAAATAAGATATAATTATGTAAGTAAACATTTCTAATTTTCACTTTCAAAAATTATATAGCTTGCTAATCAAGAAGGCTATTCTTTTCTTTAACCAACACGATTCCTATTAAAACAAGCTGCTTTAAACCATAAATAAATTTTAAAATATCAAGAGAATAGAGTTTTTGATAAACTACACCTTCCTTCTAAGAGTAGTTTATTGACTAACCTGATGTTGAACTCACAAATGTAATTAAGCATCCAATAAATACAAAGTTGTGTTCATTTCTAACTCCTACCTTTTTATGAAATTTGATAATCTCTCACTATTTTAGACAATCCTTAAATAGATCAGTCCTATTTAGTTTTAGAGATGATTTTAGGGTTAAATTAAAAAAATAGATCTTGTGAAATCCTTAAATAACCCTATCAACAAACATATACCTAAAAAAATGCCTTAAAATTAAGCTTTATTTATTGAAACTTGACAACCAATTAAAATAAATTTTCATTATTGAAATTCTACAAAATACTGTGTTTTTCTTGTACAATATAAACACAAAAAATCCATCTTTGACACTTTTCAAAAAGTTAACAAAATTGAATGGAAAATATAAAAAAATTAAAATTTTATATTTTTATCAAATTAAATTAAAATAATTAATAAAGCTTATAATAGACCTCTATAGGCCTTCAACTTCATTACTAATCATTTTTTTATTAATGACCCTTTTCTATTTAATTAAATTTTATGGATTTTCATTATTCAAAATAAATAGATCAAATATTTGTTTATTCAGGGATGTTTTTAGGTCCAAAATGGCCACTAAACTAATACAATTTAAGTGATAACACCTTTTGTGTTTCAATTTTACCTTATACTCGAATTTGAATTCACAATGGGTTCTGCACTTGAAATTGCCAAATAGTTTTTGAGCTAAGCCCTATCAAATATAACTTATCTCACCTAGCATTGTAATAAATTTTATTACATAGACATAACACTTAAGAAAATATCATAAACATTTAATGTATGTTAAAACCTTAATCATCCTAAAAACTTTTAATTTTCTTGACAAAATTACACTATAGAAGATTATAAGAGTTTTATATTATAAAGACTAGCACCGAAGGGCGTTTAAGTCCTTGCAATATAAGAGTCAAATATCATACTCCTAAAATCCATACTCCTAAAATCAAACATTGAAAGGTGTTTAAAATCCTAAGAATATGACATTCAACACAACATTCATATTATAAGCAACTTATTATATCAATAATATAATATTAAAAGGTATATTTAATATTACTAATATAGCTTTTCCCTTATATATTTTTATAATACTTTTTTTCTTTCAAAATCTTGTACAAGTTTTCATGTAACTAATCTCACAAAGGCGAACATATAATTATACAAAATTTTTGTGACATAATATAATTGTACAATAATTTTCAATTAAAGTAATAATCCTCCAAGATTATTACATCATATAAATAATTTCCAAAAATGCTGTAAAAACTACAATAGGTAATTGATAATATAGGAATTATCCAGAAAAAAATTTATCAAAAATAATTTCAAATTAATATATAAATAAATTGGGCAAAAATATCATAAAAAATTTTTATTCCAAAAAATTTTAAAAAAATACTCAAAAAATTGTGCTCAAAAGAATAGAGCATGAAATTGGTTTTACTTCCATTATTGGTCATCCAAAAGGTTGCGTATGGAGCCCACACACCACAGGTGCAATTGGGCATTATATATGCATGCCTTAGTCATCTTCTATGCTTGCTAGCCTATTTTCAAGTCACTTAACCTTTGACACAACCTAAGTATTTTTATATGATTTCAACACGCTTTATATTCAAATTTTCATGCAGAATCACTACACAATGGATTTTGATACTAACCCAATCCATTTTCAAATTGAAACATGTGAAATTTAAAGTTAGTTTTTGACATCATAGTTTATTCTATAACTTGAGTTTTGTAACTAATACAATATCAACCTTGCCAAAGATTAAAAAAAAAAAAGATGATTTATGCCATTCTACATAATTGTTTCTCAAGTTCATGTTTTTTGTAAAAATTTAGGCCATTCCAACCAAAATTTGGTTGCCCAATACATAAATCATGGAACTTAAATACAAAACAACACCATCATACAATTGTTTAAACACTACATTCTTTTATCCATTTATGCTTATACATATGCATTAAATAAACCTTAAAGCATACCATTTTCAAACATGGTAAACTATATATGCATTCATTTAAGCTATATGATCTTTATAGAAAGTAATAAATAATGCCTAAAAAGTGCCTAATATCCAAATGCACTCAAGCTTTTTACCAATTATTCATGCATCACAAATAGAGGTTGACAACCATATGGGTGGTAAAATTAAAATGCATTCATATCACCATTACACATAAAATACAATGTAATATCTAAGTCCATATAACATTTGGAGTTCATTTTCTTTACTAATTTAACTATATGACAATGCATTTTATTTACCTTGAACCATACTTATATGTGGATGATAAAAGTGCAAGCATATGATCACTAAGATCAACAAAAATGTAGCATGCTAAATGTGCATCTATAATGGTCAATGAATATTTATACATTCGGGCATAGCATGCAAATGCTAGAAATAAAAACAAATGCCATGTTTTAAGGCTTTCATGAAATCATGGTACAAAAAAATAAGAAAAGCAAGGGAGACTTTAATATATGGCTTTCTAGGAAAATTAAATTTCTTCACTTTAATCATATATAGTTCAATATGATGCTGGGCTAAAAAATCAATTCACAATATTGGATATATATGCCAAATATGTGAAAGAAGATTATTTAAATGACAAACAATTTACATGTGAATTGGCATAGTATTGAGGAAAAGAGGAAACTTATAAATTTTACATAAAATTCTTAAAATGCTTAGCTATAATGCAAAGGCAAAACCAGCTTTGATATCAATTGTTAAAATAATTTTTAATTTATAGTAGTTTTCAAACCTTGACTTCAAATTATAGCAGGAGGCAATGAAGTTAAAGGACTGAAATATGTGAATTAAATAGGAATTGGGTAATCAAATATCTGGAATATGAGATTTTATTTACTAGTCAATTTTTTGGTTCTCTAATTGTTCTCCTCTTTATTAGTAACTTTATCTTTCTCCAAATTCTAGTAAAACACACTAAATTAATATTATTAGAGATTGGTTCTCCTTCTATCATAACCACCCACCTTTTCTCTCTAAGAAGAGAAGAATAATGTCTGTATATTGATGAAATTGTCAAACTAGGTTAGTTACTAAAGGTAAGGGACCTTTAAATAAATTAGGTTGGGTCATGGATCCTACTCATCATAAGATCCATACCTAACTAATTTACATTTAGATTATAATACCATACAAGGTCCATTTCTAATTATCATTTTTATTAGAGCCCATATAACAAAATTTAACATTAATTGTCACTTATTAAATTAATGTGAAACTTATATTAAATTTCTAACATAACTTCCTAATTTTTAGCCATTCTTTTAATGGTTAAAATTTTGTTTGAGTTGATCTGGGAATTCTTTTCACATTAAGCTCTAATCCATTACAAAATTTGCCTATTTATTACAAGATTGAAGTTAATACTACCTTAACTGATTGTTTGGTATTAGAAGTGTGCTTTTGTTGTTAGACTAGTCATAAAGTATGCTTTGTTTGACAAAATTAAGAAGGGAGGAAAAGGATAAGCCTAAAGTTGTTAATGTAACTAGACATAATGTTATTTTTATACATTACTAATTTTCACCCTTCCTGCATTCTTTTGCTTGTTGCTAAGCACCTCTAACTCGAAAGATTTAAGAGAATCTATCATTACTAAGTGAGTTATTATCGAAGATACATAATGTTTCATGTATTGCTGATGTTAATACAATATTATTATTAATGCTTAAAATATAAATTTGGCATTCTCACAATGTACAAGTAGTTTTGAGAGAGGTTAATTTCTCATAATTGTAACCTTATACATCCTAAATAAGCATTAAATTGCACCTGTATTGACTTTAAGGGAACTAGTGAATCTGACTTAGGGTTGTCAAACTCACAAGTTAACTCATAAAATCGCACGATTTTACGAATTCAGATGCCCATTTCATCTTGCCTCATTACCTGCCTTATTTTACCATGAAATTGATGAACTTGCATGTTAAATTGGAAGGATCAGTAGGATCGCATGATCCTATCAATTTTTTTTATTCATGGTTGCAGGTAAATGGATACCATGGGGTTAGTGAATGGGCTAAATTTGGTTGGATTTTTGGATAATTTTGCTTGGAAACAAGATGAAAACGCAAATGAAATCCCTAATCCCCATTTTGTTTACCTTGTTAAGCTTTTCCTCTATAAAAATTAGAAGTTTTTTCTTTGATTCTCTTTGCTGGAACTTCTATTGATATCCTTTTCTCTATTAGCTCTTTTCGATGAGTGATGTTAAGTGGAGCAATGCTGAAATGGTGCTAATTGTTGAAGTTGTTGAGTCATTACGAGTGAACAATCGATGTAATAGCTTGTGCAAGTGTGACTGTAAGCTTCTTCTCTACTATATTCTTTTTTTGGTTAATTTGATATTTATAAAAGAAATAAATTAAGAATATTCTAGATTAGATATATTAAAAATGATATTTTGACTTTGAAAATGTTAATGATCCTATTTTCAATCAAAAGGCAAATTTTCTTATTAATAAAAAAATTAACTTTAGATTTTAATTAGCAATTAAATATTGCTATTTTATTAACTTTTAATTAAGAGATTGATTTGAAAAATATATTTTAAATAATTAGCAATTAGAATTCTTAAAATAAATAAAATAGCTTTTAATTGTAATCAATTCCTTTCTTTAAAAAGGAATTGCTCACTAAAGGAATTAGAATTAGCTATAAAATAAATTTTAATTAGCAATTGTTTATATGTATTAGAATCTAATTTTTTATATTTATTGGTATTTATCATATTTCATTTACTTTCAATTTATTAGGTTAATTAAATGGCTTTATCTAGTTTAAGGTTAAGGCTTAATTGAAGAGAAAAAATGCTCTTGGAAATCAGAGTGATGTTGGTTTGGAGCATTGTTTTAAAGTTAATGGAAGTGTTAGAAAATTTAGATGCAAATATTGTGATAAAATAATAAGTGGATGTGTTTATAGACTAAAACATCATCTAACTAGTAGTCATATGGATATGAGTTCTTATCAAAATGTGCTAGATGATATCAAATTGAAAATGATAAAATTTCTTTCAAAATCAATGGAAGATGTATCTAAAAAAAAGGATTTGAGGTGGGAAGTGTGTCAACAAATATCTAAAATTTTCTATACTAGTACTATTTTATTCAATTGTGTGAAAAATCCTAAATTTACAAAAATATGTTAATTGATAAGAAATATGGATTTAGGTTGAAGCTTAGGGCTGTTAAATAGGTCACGGGCCAGTCCTTTAAATTAAGCTTATTTTTTAACATGGGTAATATGGATCAGCCTGTCATGGATTTAGTTCGCAACAACTGATTTGTATTTGTGAAGTCCATGGATTTTCAGTTAAAATAAGGGGACCGGCCTGTATTTGCATGGGTTTTGTGTGGGTTTGGACCCCTAAAATTAAACCCATTTTTAAATACAGGTAATATCGATCGACTCATCACGAATAACTCGTATCATCATGGATCGACCCATATTTGCCACAGATCGGCTCATTTTATTGCTCTATTGAAGCCTCTTTCTTACCATGAGATTAAGCAAAAAATACTTGAATGAAGAGGTTAATTGCATTAAAAAATTGCTTAAGGACCATAAAGAGTAATGAAAAAAATAAGTTGCTTAATCATGTCAGATGGTTGGATGGACAAAAAAAGGTGATTTATATGCAATTTCCTTGTTAATAGCCCAAGGGGAACAGTTTTTTTATCTTTAGTTGACACAACTGAGTTTTCAAAGATAGCTGATAAAGTCTTTAAAATGTTAGATGGCATTGTTAAAGAGTTAGATGTGGATAATATTGTGCAAATGATCACTAATAATGCTACAAATTATAAAGCAATAGGAGAAATGTTAATGGAAAAGAGGAAAACTATTTTTTAGACACCTTATATTGTTCATTGTATTAATTTGATTTTGAAATATTTTGAGAACCAACTAAAATCCATCGCTTAATAATTGCTAAAAGTAGAAAGATCACAACCTATATTTATTTAAGGACCATGGTTATTGGATTGTTGAGACACTTTACAAAAGGGAAGGATTTAATCAAGCTTGCTATCACTTGCTTTTCTACAGCTTATATGACTTTGGGTTGCCTTTACAATAACAAAGGCGCGTTGGTAAGCATGTTTAATTTTAAAAAATAGAAAACAAGTAAATTTGTAGGGATAAAAGATGGAAAAATTATGCAAACTTTGGCAACTGATAGTAGATTTTGGGTTTAAAGCTATAAATCCTCTTATTAAGTTCATTTAGTTAGTTAATTTTGAAGAAAAACCAGCAATGAGTTTTATTTATAAAGAAATGGATTGTGCAAAAGAAAAGATTCAAGCTAATTTCAACAATGTCAAGAAAAAGTTAGTAATCTAAATTTTATCATTTATTCATTTTAAGTTTTAACATTACATAAAATTCTAAATTATAATGTATAGTTAATGTTATTCATCATTTTTTTTTGTAGTTATGAGCTTATTTGGGGAATCATTGATAAAAGATGGGAGGTTCAACCTCATAAACCCTTGCACGAAGCAACATATTATTTGAATCCTTAATTTCATTATGGCTTTAAGTTTAAAGCTGACTTTTAAGTTATAAAGGGATTATTTGAATGCTTAGAAAGAATGATACTTGTTAAACATGAAAGGACTAAGATTTATGTGCAACTTGGTGAATTTAAAGTTTGAAAAGCATTATTTGGTTCTGAAGTTGCTATGATGATAAAAAATGTGAAAACTCTAGCTATTTTATGGGACTTTTATGGAGTAGAATTTCCTAAACTATAAAAATTTGTCATTCGAATATTAAGCTTAACTTATAATTCTTCTAGATGTGAATGCAATTAGAATGCTTTTGAGATGGTAATACAATTTTCCCATCAAGTGTAAATTATTTTTTAAATATACTATCATTTATTTTTCCTAATTATTTACTAATGGTTGTGTTTTTATAAAATTATGTTCATACAAAGCATAGAAATTATTTGCATAAAAAAAAGATAAATGATTTAGTTTTTGTGATGTATAATTTGAAGTTGAAGGATAGAAATTGTTTGCACTAAAAGAAGGTAAATGACTTAGTTTTTGTGATGTATAATTTGAAGTTGAAGGATAGATAAGTTAGAAAATCTATTGAAATGGATAGCTTAAAGATGTGCCTTTTGATGATGAATGGATAGCTAGTGAAGAGACAAATAAGAATGATAAAACACATAAAAGAGATAGTGAAGGTGATGATAGAGTTGATTTTGTGCTTAAAGATATGGATGAAGATGGAGATGGAAATAGAAATAGAGAAGGTGATGGTGATGATAGAGAAGTGAAGGTGATGATGGACATAATGAAGATATGCATTTGGAAGAAGTTCAACTAGATAAGGATAAAAATGAAGATGAAGATGATGATGATAAGAATGGAGATTTAGATGTTTCCTTGCCTATTGATGATCATGAATTTTATTAAATTACTGTTAAACCAAAAATTTCACAACTTTTAATTTTGGTTATTTGTTTGAAATTTGTAGTCAAGTGGATTATTTACTAATTGATAAATTACTGTCACTTCTATATTTATGAGAATATGTGCTGATTTTTGCATATTTAAGTATTTTGAAATTATTTCTTTTTATAAAAAAATTATAAGGTATATATAAAATATATAGGGGCTTTGAAGTAGGATCTTATGATTCCATTATGATCCTAACCCTTCTTTTTGTGATTTTGACAACCTTGATCTAACTTGTGATGTATTTGAAAAGCAAGATTGTGGTCCAATATGTAGCATTGTAATGTTTTGTGCATAACTAGATGATCGAAAAAGATTTCAATTTGCACCTATGGTATTTGTGTAAAAGTAGAAACTAGCAAGTAATAGTTGGCAACAAGTATAGAGATGGACTAAGGATGGTTTTATGAGGTTTTCAACTAGCAAACAAGAACATGATACAAATACTCCATATTTCTATAGCAGTAAGGTCCAATGTCCAAGACTAACCATTTAGTTTAAGAATTTCATACTTTCATATGAATCACATTGTTAGGTTTAGGGGGAAAATGATAGGAAAGAAGTCTTAGGTGTTCTTATTGGCCTTTTCATTTACAAAGTTAGCTTAAGAGTTGGAATTTCAACAATCTCATTTTTAGACATTTAGTCATTAGTTGAAATCTTGATATGAATGAATTTTCTTGTGGTTTGTTAAGGTAGAGATGTTATTATTTTCTTTGACCCCTTCTACATTGTAGAGATATTATTACTAGACTCCAATCTCTTTTGCAATTGATGTGAGATAATCAGTTAATCATCTTTTCATACATTGAACTATTGATTGGAACTATAACATCAACCAATTCTGCTATGAATTGCTCAATAAAAATATTGTAATTGAATTTTAATACTAATATTAGACATCTTTATTAAATTTCTTAATTATAAAAATTAATTTAAAAATTAAAATTTTTCTCGTACTTTTAAACTAACACCCACCTAACTCCATTTACATCCGATGTGAATTAACCAACAAGAACATAGGTATTTGTTCAAAAATGGATGGGGTATAGTGGACAACTTAGCAGATGATTGTCATTAAGGAAATTTGAAGCTCAGCAGAATTTCTCCCCACACATAGATAATCACTCACTACACAAGTTCATAAACCACTTATTACAACAAGATGGATACTCTCTCAGTACTAATACAGGGAAATGAAGCAAAATCTCTTAAGACTAAGTAATTGCTTTGACAAGTCAACAAATTTATTTTTGGGAGTATAAACCAATACAAATTTTGAAGTTGCCAAGGGGAACTCTCTTCAGCAGTACAAGACCATGGGATTCTTAGAAGCAATTATAGTTTGTAGGTTTTGTTGCTCCGAGTCACCACAAACTTCAATGTTGGCTCTTCCTAGTAGTCCTGTACAAGAGGGAGCACTGCTCTGATCATGACCATTTTCATTGACTAGCTTTAATAAAAGCCATCGATGGAATCTCTTTTCTCTCGCCATAAAATTCTGAATTTTGCCTGGAAAATAATACTTTTTCTGCCTATAGAAGCTCCTAAATTCTGGATATTTTGTACCGTGTTTTCATCCGTTGCGAATTACCTCACGACGAGTTCACCTCACACCAGAATTACAGCATTTTCAGCATAGATTTACTGCCACAGCCTAAATTCATACTTCAAACTGCAAAACGAAAAATACATTGTTGTCTGAAAATTGTGAAGCATGATCTCAGTAGCAAAAACCACATAATTAACCTGGCAAAACCAAACAGCAACAAATATTTTACCGGTTTCATTTCTCAGGGAAAACAAGCAACGCAAAGTTTCAATCTCAGGCTACGAAGGCCAAACACTCTGTTCGAGTGCCATCCTCATTTCACATGCACAATATTTACAAAACTAAATTATTGAGTAAAGACATTTGCACAGGTTTCACTAGATTTTCATCGAACCAGAAGTACAGGTTTTCCCCTGCAGTAGTCTGATAATCTATCCATATGACAACTTCTTAGATTCGATTATACGTACAATCTGAAGTTATTGAATGTTATTGGCCAATATATATTTGAAAACAACATATCTATAACCCACCACATTATATATATATATATATATATATATATATTTTTTTTTTGCAGTTGAAGTTTTTCCTAGTACATCTCAAGATGTGCCAGTATCTCTAAGCTTATATGCCTTTCTTTATTTCTCATATCAATCACACCATATAGATTATAACGTATTTTCACCAAAAGATAACAAATGAATTACATATTTGCTTTGACGGAGGAGACAAGTTACCTCTCAGATTCAAATTAATTAATACAAGCAATAGATCCAAAGAAGGAACCAATCAAAAGAGCTTCCCTGAAGGATCTGGCAAAAGATTTAGAAGAATATTCATAGAAAATTATTTTATAGACTATCAAAGTACCTGAAAGTAGCAGGTATTACTTCTCTTCTCTGAGAATGGGTTCCGTGCAAAATCTTACTGCGGGAGTTATAAATCCAGCAACGGGCAGCTGATGTTCATACTGCCATACACAACATAAAAAGACTATCATATATATTAAAGCTTATTAATATTAAAAGAAAATGGTAAAGTTAAATCTCTTTTTAAACCATAGAGAATAATAAAAAAATAACAAACGTGTGTTAAATCAGATACGTAATAAAAATTGAATTCAATTTTATTACGTATCTGATTTAACACACGTTGTTATTTTTTTATTATTCTCTATGGTTTAAAAGAGATTTAACTTTACCCTTTTTCTTTAATATTAATAAGCTTTAATATATATGATAGTCTTTTTATGTTGTGTATGGCAGTATGAACATCAGCTGCCCGTTGCTGGATTTATAACTCCGCAGTAAGATTTTGCACGGAAACCCATTCTCAGAGAAGAGAAGTAATACCTGCTACTTCAGGTACTTTGATAGTCTATAAAATAATTTTCTATGAATATTCTTCTAACTCTTTTGCCAGATCCTTCAGGGAAGCTCTTTTGATTGGTTCCTTCTTTGGATCTATGCTTGTATTAATTAATTTGAATCTGAGAGGTAACTTGTCTCCTCCGTCAAAGCAAATATGTAATTCATTTGTTATCTTTTGGTGAAAATACGTTATAATCTATATGGTGTGATTGATATGAGAAATAAAGAAAGGCATATAAGCTTAGAGATACTGGCACATCTTGAGATGTACTAGGAAAAAACTTCAACTGCAAAAAAAAAAATATATATATATATATATATATATATATAATGTGGTGGGTTATAGATATGTTGTTTTCAAATATATATTGGCCAATAACATTCAATAACTTCAGATTGTACGTATAATCGAATCTAAGAAGTTGTCATATGGATAGATTATCAGACTACTGCAGGGGAAACCTGTACTTCTGGTTCGATGAAAATCTAGTGAAACCTGTGCAAATGTCTTTACTCAATAATTTAGTTTTGTAAATATTGTGCATGTGAAATGAGGATGGCACTCGAACAGAGTGTTTGGCCTTCGTAGCCTGAGATTGAAACTTTGCGTTGCTTGTTTTCCCTGAGAATGAAACCGGTAAACTATTTGTTGCTGTTTGGTTTTGCCAGGTTAATTATGTGGTTTTGCTACTGAGATCATGCTTCACAATTTTCAGACAACAATGTATTTTTCGTTTTGCAGTTTGAAGTATGAATTTAGGCTGTGGCAGTAAATCTATGCTGAAAATGCTGTAATTCTGGTGTGAGGTGAACTCGTCGTGAGGTAATTCGCAACGGATGAAAACACGGTACAAAATATCCAGAATTTAGGAGCTTCTATAGGCAGAAAAAGTATTATTTTCCAGGCAAAATTCAGAATTTTATGGCGAGAGAAAAGAGATTCCATCGATGGCTTTTATTAAAGCTAGTCAATGAAAATGGTCATGATCAGAGCAGTGCTCCCTCTTGTACAGGACTACTAGGAAGAGCCAACATTGAAGTTTGTGGTGACTCGGAGCAACAAAACCTACAAACTATAATTTGCTTCTAAGAAATCCCATGGTCTTGTACTGCTGAAGAGAGTTCCCCTTGGCAACTTCAAAATTTGTATTGGTTTATACTCCCAAAAATAAAATTTGTTGACTTGGTCAAAGCAATTACTTAGTCTTAAGAGATTTTGCTTCATTTCCCTGTATTAGTACTGAGAGAGTTATCCATCTTGTTGTAATAAGTTGGTTTATGAACTTGTGTAGTGAGTGATTATCTATGTGTGGGGAGAAATTCTGCTGAGCTTCAAATTTCCTTAATGACAATCATCTGCTAAGTTGTCCACTATACCCCATCCATTTTTGAACAAATACCTATGTTCTTGTTGGTTAATTCACATCGGATGTAAATGGAGTTAGGTGGGTGTTAGTTTAAAAGTACGAGAAAAATTTTAATTTTTAAATTAATTTTTATAATTAAGAAATTTAATAAAGATGTCTAATATTAGTATTAAAATTCAATTACAATATTTTTATTGAGCAATTCATAGCAGAATTGGTTGATGTTATAGTTCCAATCAATAGTTCAATGTATGAAAAGATGATTAACTGATTATCTCACATCAATTGCAAAAGAGATTGGAGTCTAGTAATAATATCTCTACAATGTAGAAGGGGTCAAAGAAAATAATAACATCTCTACCTTAACAAACCACAAGAAAATTCATTCATATCAAGATTTCAACTAATGACTAAATGTCTAAAAATGAGATTGTTGAAAATTCCAACTCTTAAGCTAACTTTGTAAATGAAAAGGCCAATAAGAACACCTAAGACTTCTTTCCTATCATTTTCCCCCTAAACCTAACAATGTGATTCATATGAAAGTATGAAATTCTTAAACTAAATGGTTAGTCTTTGACATGGACTTACTGCTATAGAAATATGGAGTATTTGTATCATGTTCTTGTTTGCTAGTTGAAAACCTCATAAAACCATCCTTAGTCTATCTCTATACTTGTTGCCAACTATTACTTGCCAGTTTCTACTTTTACACAAATACCATAGGTGCAAATTGAAATCTTTTTCGATCATCTAGTTATGCACAAAACATTACAATGCTACATATTGGACCACAATCTTGCTTTTCAAATACATCACAAGTTAGATCAAGGTTGTCAAAATCACAAAAAGAAGGGTTAGGATCATAATGGAATCATAAGATCCTACTCCAAAGCCCCTATATATTTTATATATACCTTATAATTTTTTTATAAAAAGAAATAATTTCAAAATACTTAAATATGCAAAAATCAGCACATATTCTCATAAATATAGAAGTGACAGTAATTTATCAATTAGTAAATAATCCACTTGACTACAAATTTCAAACAAATAACCAAAATTAAAAGTTGTGAAATTTTTGGTTTAACAGTAATTTAATAAAATTCATGATCATCAATAGGCAAGGAAACATCTAAATCTCCATTCTTATCATCATCATCTTCATCTTCATTTTTATCCTTATCTAGTTGAACTTCTTCCAAATGCATATCTTCATTATGTCCATCATCACCTTCACTTTCTCTATCATCACCATCACCTTCTCTATTTCTATTTCCATCTCCATCTTCATCCATATCTTTAAGCACAAAATCAACTCTATCATCACCTTCACTATCTCTTTTATGTGTTTTATCATTCTTATTTGTCTCTTCACTAGCTATCCATTCATCATCAAAAGGCACATCTTTAAAGCTATCCATTTCAATAGATTTTCTAACTTATCTATCCTTCAACTTCAAATTATACATCACAAAAACTAAGTCATTTACCTTCTTTTAGTGCAAACAATTTCTATCCTTCAACTTCAAATTATACATCACAAAAACTAAATCATTTATCTTTTTTTTATGCAAATAATTTCTATGCTTTGTATGAACATAATTTTATAAAAACACAACCATTAGTAAATAATTAGGAAAAATAAATGATAGTATATTTAAATAAATAATTTACACTTGATGGGAAAATTGTATTACCATCTCAAAAGCATTCTAATTGCATTCACATCTAGAAGAATTATAAGTTAAGCTTAATATTCGAATGACAAATTTTTATAGTTTAGGAAATTCTACTCCATAAAAGTCCCATAAAATAGCTAGAGTTTTCACATTTTTTATCATCATAGCAACTTCAGAACCAAATAATGCTTTTCAAACTTTAAATTCACCAAGTTGCACATAAATCTTAGTCCTTTCATGTTTAACAAGTATCATTCTTTCTAAGCATTCAAATAATCCCTTTATAACTTAAAAGTCAGCTTTAAACTTAAAGCCATAATGAAATTAAGGATTCAAATAATATGTTGCTTCGTGCAAGGGTTTATGAGGTTGAACCTCCCATCTTTTATCAATGATTCCCCAAATAAGCTCATAACTACAAAAAAAAAATGATGAATAACATTAACTATACATTATAATTTAGAATTTTATGTAATGTTAAAACTTAAAATGAATAAATGATAAAATTTAGATTACTAACTTTTTCTTGACATTGTTGAAATTAGCTTGAATCTTTTCTTTTGCACAATCCATTTCTTTATAAATAAAACTCATTGCTGGTTTTCTTCAAAATTAACTAACTAAATGAACTTAATAAGAGGATTTATAGCTTTAAACCCAAAATCTACTATCAGTTGCCAAAGTTTGCATAATTTTTCCATCTTTTATCCCTACAAATTTACTTGTTTTCTATTTTTTAAAATTAAACATGCTTACCAACGCGCCTTTGTTATTGTAAAGGCAACCCAAAGTCATATAAGCTGTAGAAAAGCAAGTGATAGCAAGCTTGATTAAATCCTTCCCTTTTGTAAAGTGTCTCAACAATCCAATAACCATGGTCCTTAAATAAATATAGGTTGTGATCTTTCTACTTTTAGCAATTATTAAGCGATGGATTTTTAGTTGGTTCTCAAAATATTTCAAAATCAAATTAATACAATGAACAATATAAGGTGTCTAAAAAATAGTTTTCCTCTTTTCCATTAACATTTCTCCTATTGCTTTATAATTTGTAGCATTATTAGTGATCATTTGCACAATATTATCCACATCTAACTCTTTAACAATGCCATCTAACATTTTAAAGACTTTATCAGCTATCTTTGAAAACTCAGTTGTGTCAACTAAAGATAAAAAAATTGTTCCCCTTGGGCTATTAACAAGGAAATTGCATATAAATCACCTTTTTTTGTCCATCCAACCATCTGACATGATTAAGCAACTTATTTTTTTCATTACTCTTTATGGTCCTTAAGCAATTTTTTAATGCAATTAACCTCTTCATTCAAGTATTTTTTGCTTAATCTCATGGTAAGAAAGAGGCTTCAATAGAGCAATAAAATGAGCCGATCTGTGCAAATATGGGTCGATCCATGATGATACAAGTTATTCATGATGAGTCGATCGATATTACCTGTATTTAAAAATGGGTTTAATTTTAGGGGTCCAAACCCACACAAAACCCATGCAAATACAGGCCGGTCCCCTTATTTTAACTGAAAATCCATGGACTTCACAAATACAAATCAGTTGTTGCGAACTAAATCCATGACAGGCTGATCCATATTACCCATGTTAAAAAATAAGCTTAATTTTAAAGGACTGGCCCGTGACCTATTTAACAGCCCTAAGCTTCAACCTAAATCCATATTTTCTTATCAATTAACATATTTTTGTAAATTTAGGATTTTTCACACAATTGAATAAAATAGTACTAGTATAGAAAATTTTAGATATTTGTTGACACACTTCCCACCTCAAATCCTTTTTTTAGATACATCTTCCATTGATTTTGAAAGAAATTTTATCATTTTCAATTTGATATCATCTAGCACATTTTGATAAGAACTCATATCCATATGACTACTAGTTAGATGATGTTTTAGTCTATAAACACATCCACTTATTATTTTATCACAATATTTGCATCTAAATTTTCTAACACTTCCATTAACTTTAAAACAATGCTCCAAACCAACATCACTCTGATTTCCAAGAGCATTTTTTCTCTTCAAATTAAGCCTTAACCTTAAACTAGATAAAGCCATTTAATTAACCTAATAAATTGAAAGTAAATGAAATATTATAAATACCAATAAATATAAAAAATTAGATTCTAATACATATAAACAATTGCTAATTAAAATTTATTTTATAGCTAATTCTAATTCCTTTAGTGAGCAATTCCTTTTTAAAGAAAGGAATTGATTACAATTAAAAGCTATTTTATTTTATTTTAAGAATTCTAATTGCTAATTATTTAAAATATATTTTTCAAATCAATCTCTTAATTAAAAGTTAATAAAATAGCAATATTTAATTGCTAATTAAAATCTAAAGTTAATTTTTTTATTAATAAGAAAATTTGCCTTTTTGATTGAAAATAGGATCATTAACATTTTCAAAGTCAAAATATCATTTTAATATATCTAATCTAGAATATTCTTAATTTATTTCTTTTATAAATATCAAAATTAACCAAAAAAAGAATATAGTAGAGAAGAAGCTTACAGTCACACTTGCACAAGCTATTACATCGATTGTTCACTCGTAATGACTCAACAACTTCAACAATTAGCACCATTTCAGCATTGCTCCACTTAACATCAACTTCATCGAAAAGAGCTAATAGAGAAAAGGATATCAATAGAAGTTCCAGCAAAGAGAATCAAAGAAAAAAACTTCTAATTTTTATAGAGGAAAAGCTTAACAAGGTAAACAAAATGGGGATTAGGGATTTCATTTGCGTTTTCATCTTGTTTCCAAGCAAAAATTATCCAAAAATCCAACCAAATTTAGCCCAATTCACTAACCCATGGTATCCATTTACCTGCAACCATGAATAAAAAAAAATTGATAGGATCATGCGATCCTACTGATCCTTCCAATTTAACATGCAAGTTCATCAATTTCATGGTAAAATAAGGCAGGTAATGAGGCAAGATGAAATGGGCATCTGAATTCGTAAAATCGTGCGATTTTATGAGTTAACTTGTGAGTTTGACAACCCTAAGTCAGATTCACTAGTTCCCTTAAAGTCAATACAGGTGCAATTTAATGCTTATTTAGATGTATAAGGTTACAATTATGAGAAATTAACCTCTCTCAAAACTACTTGTACATTGTGAGAATGCCAAATTTATATTTTAAGCATTAATAATAATATTGTATTAACATCAGCAATACATGAAACATTATGTATCTTCGATAATAACTCACTTAGTAATGATAGATTCTCTTAAATCTTTCGAGTTAGAGGTGCTTAGCAAAAGCAAAAGAATGCAGGAAGGGTGAAAATTAGTAATGTATAAAAATAAACATTATGTCTAGTTACATTAACAACTTTAGGCTTATCCTTTTCCTCCCTTCTTAATTTTGTCAAACAAAGCATACTTTATGACTAGTCTAACAACAAAAGCACACTTCTAATACCAAACAATCAGTTAAGGTAGTATTAACTTCAATCTTGTAATAAATAGGCAAATTTTGTAATGGATTAGAGCTTAATGTGAAAAGAATTCCCAGATCAACTCAAACAAAATTTTAACCATTAAAAGAATGGCTAAAAATTAGGAAGTTATGTTAGAAATTTTAATATAAGTTTCACATTAATTTAATAAGTGACAATTAATGTTAAATTTTGTTATATGGGCTCTAATAAAAATGATAATTAGAAATGGACCTTGTATGGTATTATAATCTAAATGTAAATTAGTTAGGTATGGATCTTATGATGAGTAGGATCCATGACCCAACCTAATTTATTTAAAGGTCCCTTACCTTTAGTAACTAACCTAGTTTGACAATTTCATCAATATACAGACATTATTCTTCTCTTCTTAGAGAGAAAAGGTGGGTGGTTATGATAGAAGGAGAACCAATCTCTAATAATATTAATTTAGTGTGTTTACTAGAATTTGGAGAAAGATAAAGTTACTAATAAAGAGGAGAACAATTAGAGAACCAAAAAATTGACTAGTAAATAAAATCTCATATTCCAGATATTTGATTACCCAATTCCTATTTAATCACATATTTCAGTCCTTTAACTTCATTTGCCTCCTGCTATAATTTGAAGTCAAGGTTTGAAAACTACTATAAATTAAAAATTATTTTAACAATTGATATCAAAGCTTGGTTTTGCCTTTGCATTATAGCTAAGCATTTTAAGAATTTTATGTAAAATTTATAAGTTTCCTCTTTTCCTCAATACTATGCCAATTCACATGTAAAATTGTTTGTCATTTAAATAATCTTCTTTCACATATTTGGCATATATATCCAATTATTGTGAATTGATTTTTTAGCCCAGCATCATATTGAACTATATATGATTAAAGTGAAGAAATTTAATTTTCCTAGAAAGCCATATATTAAAGTCTCCCTTGCTTTTCTTATTTTTTGTACCATGATTTCATGAAAGCCTTAAAACATGGCATTTGTTTTATTTCTAGCATTTGCATGCTATGCCCAGAATGTATAAATATTCCATTGACCATTATAGATGCACATTTAGCATGCTACATTTTTGTTGATCTTAGTGATCATATGCTTGCACTTTTATCATCCACATATAAGTATGGTTCAAGGTAAATAAAATGCATTGTCATATAGTTAAATTAGTAAAAGAAAATGAACTCCAAATGTTATATGGACTTAGATATTACATTGTATTTTATGTGTAATGGTGATATGAATGCATTTTAATTTTACCACCCATATGGTTGTCAACCTCTATTTGTGATGCATGAATAATTTGGTAAAAAGCTTGAGTGCATTTGGATATTAGGCACTTTTTAGGCATTATTTATTACTTTCTATAAAGATCATATAGCTTAAATGAATGCATATATAGTTTACCATGTTTGAAAATGGTATGCTTTAAGGTTTATTTAATGCATATGTATAAGCATAAATGGATAAAAGAATGTAGTGTTTAAACAATTGTATGATGGTGTTGTTTTGTATTTAAGTTCCATGATTTATGTATTGGGCAACCAAATTTTGGTTGGAATGGCCTAAATTTTTACAAAAAACATGAACTTGAGAAACAATTATGTAGAATGGCATAAATCATCTTTTTTTTTTTTAATCTTTGGCAAGGTTGATATTGTATTAGTTACAAAACTCAAGTTATAGAATAAACATGATGTCAAAAACTAACTTTAAATTTCACATGTTTTCAATTTGAAAATGGATTGGGTTAGTATCAAAATCCATTGTGTAGTGATTCTGCATGAAAATTTGAATATAAAGCGTGTTGAAATCATATAAAAATACTTAGGTTGTGTCAAAGGTTAAGTGACTTGAAAACTAGGCTAGCAAGCATAGAAGATGACTAAGGCATGCATATATAATGCCCAATTGCACCTGTGGTGTGTGGGCTCCATACGCAACCTTTTGGATGACCAATAATGGAAGTAAAACCAATTTCATGCTCTATTCTTTGAGCACAATTTTTTGAGTATTTTTTTAAAATTTTTTGGAATAAAAATTTTTTATGATATTTTTGCCCAATTTATTTATATATTAATTTGAAATTATTTTTGGATAAATTTTTTTCTGGATAATTCCTATATTATCAATTACCTATTGTAGTTTTTACAGCATTTTTGGAAATTATTTATATGATGTAATAATCTTGGAGGATTATTACTTTAATTGAAAATTATTGTACAATTATATTATGTCACAAAAATTTTGTATAATTATATGTTCGCCTTTGTGAGATTAGTTACATGAAAACTTGTACAAGATTTTGAAAGAAAAAAAGTATTATAAAAATATATAAGGGAAAAGCTATATTAGTAATATTAAATATACCTTTTAATATTATATTATTGATATAATAAGTTGCTTATAATATGAATGTTGTGTTGAATGTCATATTCTTAGGATTTTAAACACCTTTCAATGTTTGATTTTAGGAGTATGGATTTTAGGAGTATGATATTTGACTCTTATATTGCAAGGACTTAAACGCCCTTCGGTGCTAGTCTTTATAATATAAAACTCTTATAATCTTCTATAGTGTAATTTTGTCAAGAAAATTAAAAGTTTTTAGGATGATTAAGGTTTTAACATACATTAAATGTTTATGATATTTTCTTAAGTGTTATGTCTATGTAATAAAATTTATTACAATGCTAGGTGAGATAAGTTATATTTGATAGGGCTTAGCTCAAAAACTATTTGGCAATTTCAAGTGCAGAACCCATTGTGAATTCAAATTCGAGTATAAGGTAAAATTGAAACACAAAAGGTGTTATCACTTAAATTGTATTAGTTTAGTGGCCATTTTGGACTAAAACATCCCTGAATAAACAAATATTTGATCTATTTATTTTGAATAATGAAAATCCATAAAATTTAATTAAATAGAAAAGGGTCATTAATAAAAAAATGATTAGTAATGAAGTTGAAGGCCTATAGAGGTCTATTATAAGCTTTATTAATTATTTTAATTTAATTTGATAAAAATATAAAATTTTAATTTTTTTATATTTTCCATTCAATTTTGTTAACTTTTTGAAAAGTGTCAAAGATGGATTTTTTGTGTTTTATATTGTACAAGAAAAACACAGTATTTTGTAGAATTTCAATAATGAAAATTTATTTTAATTGGTTGTCAAGTTTCAATAAATAAAGCTTAATTTTAAGGCATTTTTTAGGTATATGTTTGTTGATAGGGTTATTTAAGGATTTCACAAGATCTATTTTTTTAATTTAACCCTAAAATCATCTCTAAAACTAAATAGGACTGATCTATTTAAGGATTGTCTAAAATAGTGAGAGATTATCAAATTTCATAAAAAGGTAGGAGTTAGAAATGAACACAACTTTGTATTTATTGGATGCTTAATTACATTTGTGAGTTCAACATCAGGTTAGTCAATAACTACTCTTAGAAGGAAGGTGTAGTTTATCAAAAACTCTATTCTCTTGATATTTTAAAATTTATTTATGGTTTAAAGCAGCTTGTTTTAATAGGAATCGTGTTGGTTAAAGAAAAGAATAGCCTTCTTGATTAGCAAGCTATATAATTTTTGAAAGTGAAAATTAGAAATGTTTACTTACATAATTATATCTTATTTTGGTGAGATTATAATTTCTCTTGGATATTAGGATGGTAGTATAGATTAGTGTTTGATGAATTTGAGCATTTTGGTAATTCTAAATCTATATGACAACGGGATTTTTCTTAAGTCAATCACAACATAAGCATATTGATTAAGACAAAACAATTTTAAATCAGACTTAGTTATAAAGCTTAAAAGTAAAAGTATGATAGGCCTAAAATCATTTTTTATGGTGGGCCCATAATGCAAAGGTTCTAAGAATAGTTTGTCTCATTCTAGTACCAAAGGAGCCCAACATATTAATATTTAGCTTATCTGTTAATATGGAAGGATTGAAATTTATTATTTTTTAAATGATAAAGGTTATCTCGTATGCGTCAATCGTAGGTAGTTTGTTGTTAATTTAAGTCAATGGCTATGGATTGCAAATGGTTTTGTACCCAGGTGATACAATTGATTACTCATTTACCCATAAAAGATTAAAAGTTTTCATATGTATAGGTTACTTCTACTTGCTTTGTTAGTTGTCTAGGTAATTGTAAAACTATAACTTGACATATGCTAGAAGGTGCTATATTATGGAATTATTGGGTAATCAATTACAATAACCTTCATTAAAGGGTAGGGCATATCACATGTTATAGATTCCTTATTAAGTTAATAGGTTAAGAGTTTTTGTAGCTTTAACTGGATTTATGTCATGACAATACTACTATCATAGAATTCTCTCTTAATAATTATGAATTTTCCTCTCTCGGTAATTATGAATTTGCTTATGTAAATAACTTCGAATTAAAGTACCTATTTGTGAAAGAGAAAAATATGTGATTTTATTATTTATCTTTCCTGGTTTGTATACTTGCAAATCTATTAACTAAAGGCTTATGAGTAAATATAAAAGTATGATCATATGAATAATATAAATTTACTTAAGATTTTTCCAATGTTTTGGGATAATGGATGTTTCGTTGATATAAAGTCATTGATATCTTGTGGTATGTTTAAATAAAATGCTCATAATGTGATATTCATATTTTCATTATATATTGTACACATTTTAGTTATAATGTGTGAGTAGAAACATTCAAATCCTATCTCATTATTGTAAGCAGAGACATCTAGAGCCTATGTCATTAATGTGTTAAAAATATTAATTGTCATTGAGCATTCTAAGTGGATGGTGGGACCGTTGTATAGGAATTTATATTTAATTGCATTAAGGTAATGTAGACCTTATTATGCACTTTATATTTAATTATTTATTAGACAAGGTGTAGACATTTAACGTATTTAATATTGATATCATTTTGAATATAAATTTACTGTTGTTGAATGCTAATGATCTCAATTAGATATATGAATGAAATAATACTATTTTAACATTAATTCTTTCTAAGTGATCATCATTTATAAATTAATGTGAATTCAAGTAGAAGATTGTTAGAAATTTTAATATATATCTTACATTAATTTAATAAATAATAATTAATATTAAATTTTATTATGTAAGTTTTAAATAAAAGTGACAATTAGAATTAGATCCTAAGCCAAAATATAAATTAGTTAAATATAAATCTTGTGATTGATAAGATTTATGGTTCAATTTAATTTATTTAGAGATTTCTTACTTCTAATAATTGACTTAATTTAATTATTCCAAATATTATTCTTCTTTTCTTAAAAAGGGAAGAAAAAGGGAAGGTTGGTGGTTATGATAGAAGGAAAATCGATTTCTAATAATGTTTATCAAGGGTGTTTGCAAAAATTTGGAAAAAACTGAAATTACTAATCAAGAGAACAACTTAAGAATCAAAGAACTGAATAGTAAATAAAATTTCATATTCTACATATTTGATTATCCAATTTCTCTTTAATCACATATTTCAATTTTTTTAATTTTATTTACCTCAATCTATAATTTAAAATCAGAGCCGGAGATTACTATAAATTAATAGTAATTCCAGCAAGTTAGAGAAACATAAACATGCCCAACATTACCTCCTAAGAAACAGGGGAAGAGAGAAGAACATGAATTTGACAATATTAACATTTAAGAGCTTTCCTAAATTCTGGCTTTCAAGCTTTCTTCTGCTTGACCGGTGACATGAAAAGAAACCGGTAAACCCAACCAGCTAGAATTGCCCCAATGAAAGGACATATCCAGTAAACATAGAATTGCTCCCATGTATTATGCCGATTATAAACATACGCCCATCCGAAAGCATTTGCCGGATTCATAGCAGGCCCGGTGTACGAAGAACCCGGAATAACCAAACCCACAGTGGCCAAAGCAAGCAAATAAACCTTCAACTATGGATTCTTAGGACCTTTAAGAAAAACAAGGAGGATTACTAAGTTAAGCAAAAAAGTCAACGCCCCTTCTGCTATAGCTCCTGTATGCAAATCCACCTTCAAAGACGGACCTTTTATCATGTGCTTGTACTGGCTCGGAATCGCTTCTAGAATCGCCATGGCGCCGACGGCTCCGCCGGCTGCCTGTGCCGGGAGCCTCACGGCCGTGGACGAGAGCGAGGAATCTGGCCTCAGCCCTGCGGAGTAAAAGGTGACGGTGTCGACGGGTTGAAGCTGGCACCGCCCAGGAGGCGGCCGATGAGGCTGATGGTGAAGACGAGGACGGTGACGAGGATGGTGGTAATGAAAAGGCCTGCTAGAGATGCTGCTTGAAGACCAAGAAAGGCGGCGGCTTTAGCCGTGAGTAGTCTCAGTGTTGCTGCGCAGAAAACCTATATGGATGTTAAGATTGCATCTCCAATGGCTCCCTTTATCACCTCCAGGATTCCTCTTTCTTTTTATGCTAACAGCTGCTGTGACCTAGAAAGAGTGAGAGATAAGGAAATTCCGGCGAAGGATTTTTGTAGGCGAAAAATGATCCCAGATTCCAATTGGTTTGTCGTCGTTTGGGGAACCCAGCATTTGAAACGAGAACGTAAGTTAAGCTACGTGTTGGACGTGTTAGTTGTAAATATCCTCACCTGACTCCTGAGCTCGTCGGTGTTACCTAACATGTAATCACATGAATTTGGATTGAACGCTAAAAATTCTAGGTCGAGTCCCCAAAATGTGGGCGACGATACTTAATAATGGAGTTAATTATATTAGCTTAATTATGTTTGATATTTTTTATATTTTTAAAATATATATTCATCTTACAAAATATTTTTATCATATGAAATGTAATGATATTAAAATTTTAAATTATAATTATAATTCTTTATTAATTTGGGTTGGAAAGATTTTTTTTTATTTGTTTGTATAAATTTTTTGAAAAAAAAGTGAAAATTTATATATAATCATGTTACAATATCTATATATAATATTAAAAATTAGTTCTCTAATTATGAAAAATAATATTAAAAATTATAATTAAAATTAACGTTATTATATCAAATAATAGCAGAAGTACTTTAAAAGTGATAGAACTACATAATTTTAAAACATAAATAATATTTATTATATTATACTTATAATTAAATTAGATCGCAAATGAGATGGATGTAAGCCGCCCTCACGCATGAAGGAAAATAATTAAAAGAAAGGAAGGAATCACGTGCCGTAACTGCTGTTATTCAAATGCAAAAAATTGTAAAGATCTTATAATATTTGACCATTGGTATAAGCAAAATGGAAGATGGGCAATGATATTTTCACACTAATGAATGATGTTGTTTTGTTGGAATTAAGAGGGCTTGATCGCTACAAAAAAATTTTAAATAATATTAATATTATGTAATTTAATAAGAATTTGGAAAATATATTTGTAAAAATTATTTGATTTTCAAAAATACCTTTTTTTTGTTAACATATTAGGTTAAGATGCATCTATATTTTACATTCTTAGAATCAATTTCTCTCCACCTTCCACCTTTATATATATATATATATATATAGAAGAAAGTTAAAAGAAAGTAAACATATAATAAAGAATGAGCGTAAATTTATTCACAACGTAACTAGTTAATGGGAAGAGGGGCCATCGAGAATCACGCTAACAAATTAGTATCTCGGCATATGTTTATTAATTTTAAACTAAATCTTTCAAAATTTAAAGGATTTTAATTTAATTTATTCTCATTAAAAATTATTTTATACTACAATTCATTAATGTATTATTATATTAACAAAAATTATTAAAATTTTTTATTAACATTAAAATTTTTAATTATTGTTACTTTATTATTTTTTGATAAAGTATTTCGTTTTCATTTATTAATGCATAAAAATTTTATATTAACAATAAATCAATTTTAAATTCAAATATAAAAGTTACAGCTATTTTATAAAATTTTAATATTTGTCGTTCTCGAATTAATTATGTCATTGTCCTTATTATTTTTATTTAAAATATATAATTTAGCTTAAGATACACTAGAATGGTGCTTGCGAAAGGTAATTTGACCAAAATAACTAGGCCAAATGTGAACGTATTTATTAAACAAAGTAAGTGAATTGAGAATAAAATAGTCCTTCATTCATCCTCTTTATACGTTGTTTTAGAGAATTAAAAATATATTTATTTTATTAATTTGTTTCCGGTGTCCTAATAAACATGCAACAATTTCATATGTTACTTAATTTTTAATAAAGAACAATTTAGCTACTTATAACTCTTTTCTAACTATTTATTATAATTTTGATTGAGGTATCTTTTGCTCTATATAAATTGTTTTGGCTTCACAGCCTTCACATGATGTAAAAGTATAGTAGAATGGAATGCTTATTAATTAACTCTAAAAAGTTTGCTGAGAAGTCAGTATATCTAAATGGACAGATAGCTGAGTTTGGTTTGAAAATTGTGGGAAATATTATGGCGAAAAAAAATTGTGGGAAATATTGGTTATACAAATTGGCACGTTTGTTTTGATGTCGTGTCAACATGGGGAAGAGTTTGATTAGTATACTTTATGTTAGACTTATTAATGGATATGAATTGGATTCATACATATCGGAATATCAAAAGCTTACAATAGAATATTCAAGATGTGATATTTGTTTTTCTAGTCAAATTAATAATCACATGAAAAGCATTTATTCACAACCTAAATCTTCTTTTATTCAAAGTACAAAGAGAAAGAATCTAGAATGGGTTCTGATGATCTCTTTTTTCTTTTTTTTTTTAATTTATCCATTAACTACTTTTCTTCTACCTATTTATAAATATTTCATAAATCGGGTCAGGGATCGAGTTATAGGCCCATTTTGGGCAATCCAAATTTATTATCTAACATCTCCCACTCGCACATAATGAGACCCATACTCTCTCAATATTACATAAAAGAATATCGTCTCTTATACTTTGTAACAAATCATACAAGAAAATAGGTCATGTAATCAGTATACTTCAAGAGTTCTTTATTATATATCTATTAGGAATATATATGGCTTCTTGATAAATAATGAATATTAAGTAAACTTCAAGTATGCAGTACCCTTAATCATTTTTATCACATTTGAAATTCTTAAATGATCTTATTCATACGCATCATATGCATTAAATATTATATTCATAAATATAGACATGTTATAACTGGTATACTGGTGAATACAAATATAATGTGATACCTTTGATAATCTTCCTCTTTTCTTAAGTCTCTTGACTTTAATTTAACTTACTTTTCTAGTAATACCCTACTGGACTGAATCCCTTATAGTCATTTGATAATATTCTAAAATAGAAATTATTAAATTTAAATCTTAAAAAATAGAATAGAGTCATAAAGGTATAAATATGATGTCTTTATTCACTCAAAAGTTTCACACATTAAAGCTGAGATCTAAACTTCGATCATCTATATTGGTCACAATTTTGCACATGTGGTATGAAATACATGTTACGGTATTCTTTCCTTTTCCTATCAAGCATATGTCTTTATATTAATACTGTATAGATAATGGTTTATACATACTCAATGTCTAACCTAAATTTGTTAATCTATTCTTTCTCATTTCCATCAGAACTCATATATAGCAAAATAGACAGATGAAGTGAATTCCTCATTAATTCACTTACAATCTTACATATGACCTCATCTTATTTGTTAACAAGGCGATATTCATTTTTTAAGCTTGACTCTTGATTATCACTTAGATAAGAAGCTTAAAATTATCTCATCTCTTATTAATTACAAAAAAAAAAACAAGAGATGATTACCCATATAAGAAGGCTAATCTTCTATCTATCTGCCATACTTTTCAATAACTCAATGACGTTTCAAGAGATATTCATACATCTGTATATGTAAACTTATAATAAACATAATTATTCAGACATTTTACTATCTCGTGCGTAGAAATCTATTTCATGCTCACTTCTTTACATACAACCATGTCTCTCACAAAGTTATACTTTATGTCTATATGCTTAGTTTTGCAATGATATTTGAGATCCTTTGTGTACGCTATTGCTACTTCATTATCATAGTCTATTAAAATTGGATTAGCAATATTAGCATTTACATCTAAATGATCCAAAAACTTTTTTAGCTACATTACTTCTTGTACTACTACTGAAAATGCTACAAATTTAACTTCTATTATGGATAAGGCTATGCAAGATTATTTCTGATTATCATAAGATATGGCGCCATTATTTAGTGAGAAAATATACCTAGAGGTAGACTTCCTTTTATCTAAGTTTCCTCCCAATCAGCATTAGTGTAGTTTTTCAACTATAGATCATTTCCAGCATAATACAATGAATAGTTAATGATACCTTTTAGATGCCTAATATCCTTTTAACTAATTTTCAATATCCTAGACTTGAGTTAAATTAATATCAACTTATCATGCTAATGGCAAAATAGATATCTGATCTTGTACATACCACTACGTAGATCAGGCATCCAATAGCACTTATATAGGGAACTTTTCTCATATATATTTCTTCTTATGGAGTCTATAGGTTTACAATAAGAATGTCTATAAGTTTACAATACTATATTTGGAATCATTCAAGAATTTTGTTAATATAATACTTTTATAATAGAGACAATAATTTCTTTAAACGGTTTCTTGAAATCTTAACTTTAAGAATATATACAACTTCACCCATATCTTTTATTAGATGATAACCATCCTTTAATTTTATTAACATACTCCTTACTATTTCTAGCTATAAGTATATTGTTAATGTATAATGATAAAATTACAAACTTATCCTTGGATTTTTTTATATATACCTAATAATCTTCATCAATTATGATAAAATTATTTAACACGATCATATTATGAAAGTAAATATATCATTTTCTTGAAGACTACTTCAAGCCATACATAAATTTTAAAAGTCTACAAACTTTATTTTCTTGGCCTTCCTTGATAAAACCTATAGTTTACTACGTGTAAATTTCTCCTTACAACTTTCCATTAAGAAATGCAATCTTTATATTCATTTGATGTAATTCAAGGTCCATACTAGCAACTATAGCCAATATAAATGGATTGAGGTAAATCTGATAACAGGTGAAAAGATTTTCTTATAATCTATTACTTCCTGTTATGTATAACCTTTTACTACTAGTTTAGCCTTGTATCTTTCAATAGTACCATCAACTTTGCACTTAATTTTAAGAATCCATTTGTTCCCAATAGTCTTACATAGATTTAGAAAATCAATAAGTTCCTAAACTTAATTTGATCTCATAAACTCTATCTCTTCCTCCATTATTTTTGTTAAATTCTCTTTATTAGGACCAAAAAGAGCCTTTATGATATTTTTTAGTTCATCTTCATCTTGTCTAATGGCAACAAAGGCTCCACCAACTTCAATGTTGAAATGACAATGACAAATGCTTTTTCTGTTATTACCTCACAATTGTGGCTCTGGAAAAGTATATTTCTCAAAGATTCTTAAATTGTTCCCACTCAGACCAAGATCTTTATTTAATTAAGTGGTAATGAACATATAAAAACAATCAAAGTCATCATTTTAGATGAATATTTGTACTAATAACATATATTATTATTTTATGTTGCTAATGATATAACTTTTTCAACACTAGCAATTATCATTGCTTTGAAGTTTCAATTTTTTTTCTTTTTGCAAAGACCTAATTAAATAATTATTAAAATTATAGCACTATATTCAATAAGAAAGAAATATACAAAGTATAAAAATAAATGTTATATAATAATATATAAATCATGTAAAGGAAAGTCATAAATAAATAAATGCACTACAATAAATTATGGTGCTCATAGGTTAGAGGCATCATACTCATCAAATGCAGGCTTATAAGGCTAGGGGTGATAGTAAAAGTGGTCACTAAACAAATTTAGTAGATAGGGTTAACAAAGGTATAAGTGGTAACAAGCCATATGATAACTTTGGAAAGGGTACCAAAGGAAAGGTCATATTAGCTTTGCTCCTTAGCATCAAATTAGTCATAAAGTATTGGAGTTGCCATGCCTGCTATTACATGGCATTTTGTCTGGCAATGTGATGTTACACTGCATCCTATGCCTGTTAACTCTTAATAATGAAGTGTTCCCATGCCACATGCTACATGCTACTGCTGGCTTGTAAGATAAGTTATAGTTGATAAATTGCTACTTTAAATAGACTTAAATTGCTTAGCTGATTTAAGTTCTTTTTTTATTACCTAAATTTTTATTTAACTTTTTTCTTATAGCCTAATTAATATTTAGATCAAGTTCAAGTCATAATAAGAAAAATGGATTGGTTCGACTTGGTTTGATTATGTAAACTTATTTTTAACACAAAAAAAATTAATTTAATAAAATTAAATATTTTATATGTTTAAATACCCTATTATCTCTTTAAATATATATTTTTATGTAAAAATTTATTTTTATCTAGAATAATAATAAAAATAAAAGCAATCAAACTTTCAAGGTAGGTTTTAGGTTATGTAGAAAATTAATCAAGCCAAACCAAATTTTTTAAAAACTAAATAGGCTAAGCTCGAGTTTAAGTCATGTATTTCATGCAATTATGCATAAAAAGCCTAATCTAAAATTCAATGATCCGATCCATGTACATCTTTAGCCATGAATGGCATAGATAATACCTCTAAGGCAACAACCAACCTTCTTCATATGCCCTTAATGAATGTCCAACATCTTATTAGCAACAACAAACTTATCAATAGCACTTAACTCGTATAATAATGATCCTAATGCTAAAGCAAAATGGAACTGCAATTAAGTGGTTTAAATGTCCAACATTTTATTCTTAAATTTATAAAATGAAATTATTAATATAAAATGATAAAATTTATTAATTAAGATGAAAAACATAAAGTTACTTATATAATTAACCTTAGTCTTTAGATGCACTTCGGTAATTTAATGATCATCTTCACCATAAAAGATCCAATTTATGTAAAACAGATTAAATCTATTATCTATTATATGTGCCTTCATTATATATAATTATTGGTAAAACATATTTACACACTTCTTATATAAGGGAAATTCTAATATGCTCCCAGGATTTTTAAACTTTGGGTGGTGTGACACAATCTTATCCATTGGATAAGATTACTAAAGACTTAGGTAATCTCATCCAATGGATGAGATTATACCACACCACCTAGGGTTTGAAATTCTCGGGAGTACCGTAGTTTTCCCCCTTATATAAACATTTCACCAACGCCATCTTATTAATAAAGTTTCTAGGTCTTTTGGTAAATATCATAGCACTATTTTAATACTCATCAAATAACTAATCCCATAAAGTTATCTAACTTTCATTGATAAACTTCTTATCACTAATCATTATATAAGACTCAACCATAATCATATATTTAATATGTATTCTAAATCCATCTTATCACTCCAACATTAAAAGGTAAGGCCCTTATCCATTTGAGATCTTCTTGTAATTATTATGTCCCCTGTTATCCATGTTATCATTTTTAAACATAAAAATTTTAGTAGCATCTTCCCATGGTTCTCATAAACATGCAAGCTATATTTCATTATAGTCCACACCTAAAGAATAAGAAAGACATATGAAATTCCTACAACATAAAATGATAAATAGATAAATTGATAACAATAACTTTTGTATCAATTTTATACTGTCGAAAAAAGAAACAATTTGAGGGTTGTTTAGTCTTTAAAAGACTAGCTAATCTCTAAACGAGTCTAAGGTTGCAGTCTTAGTGTAATCAAGTTAAAATTACTATAAATCCACAATTACAATCATTTTAACTATTTTTTTAATTTATTTCTTTTCCTCTTCTTCATTTAACTACATTAATTTTAACTATTCTATTTTTATTTTTCATTGTGTAATATTTTTCTCCTTATTAAATTCACATTTACAATAAATTTAATTATTTTTAGCTATCATTATTTAATATATTCTTCTTCATTAAGTTAACATTCTTTTAATATTTATTTATTTAGAATAGCTCACACTTCTACTGATTTATTAATTTTATTACTTTACTTTAACTTAACTTGTCCTATATTTTTAATTATAATAAATTTAACTATTTTTCTTTTAGTATTATTTAATATCTACTTACATGTTAAAATATTATAAACTTGTTGAATGTTTACTTATTTTTAATAAATTTTACTTCTAATAATTTCTAAACGTATATTACTTTACTTTAATTTAGCTATTGATCTTAAGAACTCCTACACATATATTTAACTATAATAAATTTAATTACTTTCATTTCTCTTTTTTTATTATTTTCTTCTATATTAATTAAATTTTTTACTATCTATTTACTTGAAATAAAATAATTATAATTTATTATTAACAATTTAATATTTTTAATAATTAAATAACACCAATAAATTTAATAATTAACAAGTGAATAATTTTTCAATATTTATTATTTTACTTTTTTTACTTGTTAATAATAAGAGTTCTCAAGCATATTTTTAATGATTATAAATTTAATATTTTATCTTATCATTATTTAATATTTTTTCTTTACACAAATTATTAAATTTTTAATTTTTTTTAGATTCTCTTTTAATAATTTTTAAATTACTTTTAAGCTGATGGTCCTATCTTAGATCTAGCTTCACTATATCAACTCTAAAAATCAAGAATAACCCCATTTTTAAATTGAAGTGCAGTAACTCCTTCTGAAAGATTTTAGACATAATCTCGTGATGGATAAGAGAAATAATGAATCGAAACAATAATTTTATATGTATTGAAAATAAGATTTAAAATTAAGTATAAAATATAAATTAAAATTTTTTATTAAATATATGGTGAAAAACAATTTTGTAAAGATTAATTTATTGAATACGAAAGATTCAAAACTCAATTTTAAATCTCATTTTTTATAACTATAACATTTTTTACATTGAATACATTTTGCTTTCAGGTACTTTTATGGTATTGGTAATAGTCTTTTTTTCTATATGTATTTTCCTTTAATTCTTATGCCAGATCCTTCTTTGGATCTATTGCTTGTTTTAATTTGAAGCTGATAGGTAAGTTGTCTCCTCCATCAAAGCAAATCAGTGATTCATTTGTTATTTTTTGCTGAAAATATTTTATAAACTGTGATGTAATTGACCAAAAGATAATCTCCCACTTTGAGATGCCCTTGAAGCAGCATTAAACTGCCAAAAAAAAACATATGAGAAATTTGCATTTTTTTATATACATGGGTGGCTTATAGATCTTGTTGTTTTCAGATATGAAGTCTCAAAAGAATGACTAATTATCA
Organism: Sindora glabra; assembly: GCA_020226215.1. Lineage (NCBI taxonomy): Eukaryota > Viridiplantae > Streptophyta > Magnoliopsida > Fabales > Fabaceae > Sindora > Sindora glabra. Next base: position 44,929 of record JAIUCU010000214.1, read on the forward strand.
TAGCTTGGGTCAACAACATACGTACGATCTGATTGTGTATAGAAATTAATAGAATACAGCAGAAGCAACCTTCAATTATGCTGTGATGAAAAGCCCGGCCTTCATAAAATAATTAGTCAGTCCCAGGTCCCAACTCTATATTATTATTATATTATTTACCCAACTCCTATGGAGAACATCCAACTGCAATTGGTCAATCTGTATATTATTTAAGAGCTAAATGTAACTATCAGAATCAACCAGAAGACAGAATTATGCACAACACCAGGGCTGTTTTTGGTTTGAATAATTTTAGCCATATGTAGTAAAACAGGGACAATATCTTTTTTAATAAAGAAGAAATGAAACTGACTTGGCATGATTTCATTGGTCCTTCAGAAAAATCTAATGAAAACCTGTGCTAATGTCTTTTCACAATAATTTAGATTGTGAATGGGGATGCAACCCTTCACCACAAAATGCCACTATGTTTGCAATATTCAATCATTTGTCTCTGTCTGTAGTCCCAAAGGAAACGTGGATTTGGACATTTGGTCATAGTAATTATTGATTTGAAAGAGATTGCTTCATTTCCCTCTAGTACTGCTGTATGAGTTATCCTCCTTCTTGTGATAAACTAGTATATGAACTTGTGCTGCGAATGATTATTCGTGTATGGCGAGGTTTGTG
>JAIUCU010000215.1:0-61067 GCA_020226215.1 Sindora glabra
TAACATTCAAATCAATTTGAAACAAGTCAAAACATTAGTATAAAGTAAGTATAACAAATCACTTACCTTAATTTTTGTTCATTAATTAACTAACTACAACTCTAATCTTTTGTTTGCATTCAAAATGTATTTCCATAAGTTATTATATAAATATATAAATGCCATAATCTAATAACTCAAGATTTCTTTTCACAAATCAAAATTTATTAATAAATAGGGTTCACAGATCACTTGTATGTCTTAATTAATAACATACTCACAAGTTTATATATACATAACATCACTTTTCATAGTAATATGTTATATCAATAATATAATAAAGAATGAAAATAGTTTAGACCTTCTAGTTAAATACACTAACACCTTGCATGAACCAATACAATGCTAGGTTAGCAAAAAAAATGGTTTAAACCACCCTAAACTAACAATAATCTTGTTAAATCAAACCTATACAGACATAATTCCTTAAGTAGTGTCCTAAATCACATGAAAACACCTAAAACCAGTGGTCTAAACCATCAAAACTAAATGTGTATAGTACCAAACAACATAATTTTGCCATAGGTAAACTTGCAAGAATTGAAACTAAACTCCACCTTCTTGTCATTGAAATGATTTCCACCAAAACAATATTGAAAATACTACTCCTTCTAGTAACTCAACAAATCACATCACTAGCCTAATAATGAACTCCTATGGATTGTGAATAACTCCAATCTTAACACACTAAAAAACTTAAATGAGCATACCTCTTTTCCATGCTAAATAGCCTTGACATACCACACATGGGATAGCTAAACACCATGAACATAACATAAGAACTGATAAACAATCTAGAAATAACAAGTCTATATCTCTAACAATGTCAACATCTACCAAACTGAATTCCAACATCATTGACTTGATTAACTAAACTAAAGCTATAATAATTCATTCCAGGAAAAATAACATAATAATAACATAAAAAATAACTTTTGTTGGCTTACACCAAAGCTTAATGAGTTTGCACAACAACATTCAACAAATCAACATATGTCATGCTTAAAATGCCTCAAAAAGGAAAAATCATACTAAATTATACCATAATGTGTGTTTAAAATAGAAAAAAGTAAACTTGGTCTTTGTCACTAGAGCTTTAGCCAAAATCACTAGGAGTCTGCTAAAAATAGTTGTTAGTACTTTTTTTTTAGGAGAACCAACTAGCAACCAAAGGATTCACACCAAGTGCTAAACAAGAATCAAGATCCTTGTCTATTGTTGTTTTTGAAAAATCTTATTGCTAATATCATCAAACCAATCATCATCACTAAACCTTGCTAGAATGAGAATCACCTACTCTTCATAAAGTAATGTTAGTACTTACCTCTTCTAAAAGGCTCTTTTCTTAAAATTAATTTTTTCTCTCATTTTTTCCTTTTCTATTTTTTCCTTTTTCTTGCCAAAAACTCATGTACTAGACAAGCAACTAAAGACCTAAAAAATAAATAAATAATAATTTTAATCTATATTATTTTCTTCTAATATTTTTTCCTTTTTAATCACTAAAACTTCTCCCTTTTTTTCTTCCTTTTTCTTTCACTAAAAATTTAAAACATAATAACTTAAAAAAACTACTAAAAATAACTTTCAATTTTTTTCTTTTTTTTCATTAAAGCTCAAAAACTCACTCAAAAAATAAATAAACTTAAGTTCTACATCATTAACAATCTAACCTATTTAAGGTTGTTAGTAGCGATATAATCCACAAGTTCATGGCGAATGGTACTACTTTGATACCATATTTAGAAACATAGCTGAGATTTAAAGGGAGAAAGAGTAGAGAACCTAAATAATTAAGGGGAGAAGTATAGTATTATTTATTTATATTAGATTCAACCTTAGTACTTTACTTATATAAACTACTAATAAATATAAAGACTTTAATATTCCTAACTTTGGATGCAAGACAATTAAGTCTATAATATAACCTAAGCCTAATTTTATAAACCTAATTAGTCTCTAATGGTATGGATATATTTTCCAAAGGGACGATTTGCAACTAGAAAATTTGCTAAGCTCAAGCTTAGAGCAAATAGTTCATTCAAGGTTTTGAAGCAAATAAGAGAGAATGCTTATAAGATTGATTTGTTAACTAAATATGAAGTCTCAAACATTTTTAATGTTTATAACTTTATTCCATATCAAGATAAAGATAATATTGACTTAAGGAGGAGTCCTTTTCAACCAAAGGAACTTGATGTGGAGCATCAAAAAAAAAAAAAAAAGGAGGCCAAGAGTTAACTTAAGAAATGGCCTAAATTCAATATATGATAAAGTTTTTGGAATTCAAAAATTAGACCCAATTTTCTATGGTAATTTGGACCTTCAAATCAAGCCTAAACGAAGCCTTTGAATAATCATATGAAAGTTCTATAGCCTTAGTTTCTAGAAAGTCAAATTTCACTTTATTTTGATTTTTTTGTGAAAATTTTTGATATTTTCTAGATTAGTTTATCAAAAGAGTTCAAGTTTAATACTTTATTTAATGTTTCTTTGAACAAAAATATCTTATTAATTCTTTAATTTCCTATATATGCTTGGATGGATGTCATAAGACTATTTTTCAATTTCCAATGTTTAGAGAGATATTTCAAGAGTTTTTATTTCTATATTTATGATATAATCTCAAATAGACAAGTTATGATTAAATAATCAAAGTAGTTGAAGAGCTATTATACTTCTTTCTCTAAGTTTTAATATTTTTCTCCTTGCTTTTCTATTTTTCTTTAGTGGATTCCATAGTATGGTGAGTGTACAAGTTCTATATTTCTAAGGTTGTGGGTTCCTTGGAGTGTTAGGCAATTATTTATCCTAACCATTTACTTATTTACATTCTAGTTGGACCCTAAATTTGTTCACGTCAGTTTGAGACCTTTTTGTGATTAGTTCAATGTGATTCATATATGTTTCTTATGGTGTGGACTCTTAACTTTTTGTCACTTTGGAATTAAAGCAATCGAAGTTTTTTATGCAAAATTATAACTAAAAAATAATTACTAATGCACAAACTCCATAAATTGCCAATTTGTCTCCCCTCTCCATTTTATTTCGTATCACAATGTCTATGATTTTACATGGAGCAATGTTATGTGCTTATCTAAACCTTCATTCTAAGTACACAATATACTCAACTGAAGCAGGATCTACAAAGTATTAACAACGAAGTAACCCCATAGCTAGTGGTTGCTTGGCATCCTCCTTGGTATAACAGTCATGCATCACACTATTAAGAATTTGAGTGTATGAGGTTGGAAATGGAAGCACTTCTCTACCAATACAACATTGATATTGTTTTTTTACTGGTCATGTAAGTTAAAATTTTTGCTACTAGTTTTATAATATGATTTTGAAATATCATCAAAAGTGAAAATTTCTATTACCAATTTTATTTAGATTTTTGGGAATTGAATTTTGCTACTCAATCTAAAACTATACAAACTATCTAGAGATAAAACTTATGAGCCACATGATGAAATTATGAAAAAAAATGATTGAATATAGATTAAGAGATGAAACTAGGATTACAGAGAGTTAATTAGGATTTATGCCAGGAAAGTCTACAATAAAGGCTATTTATCTTTTATAGGAGCTAATGGAAAGGTATTGAAGTAAAGAAAAAGACTTACATATGATTTTTATTGAGTTAGAGAAAGCTTATAATCAAGTACTAGGAGAAGTGTTGTGAAAGGCTTTAGAAAAGAAAGGAGTTCATGTGGCATATATCCGAGTTATATAGGACATAAATGATGGGGTAAGTACAAGTGTAAGAACTCCCGAAAGCAAGATAAAGGACTTTTCTATAAGATAGGTCTACATTAGGGTTCAACCTTGAGTCCTTACTTGTTTAATCTAATCTTGGATGTTCTTACCAAGGACATACGAGACATTATCCCTAAATGCATACTATTTGTGGATGATAAAGTTTTGATTGAGGGATCAAAGGAAGAAGTTAACTATAAATTTAAGGTTTGGAGACAAGCATTGGAATCCGAAGGTTTTTACTTGAGTAAGAGCTAGATATAGTACATGCATTGCAAATTTAACAAGAAGCAAGATAAAAATGATTTAAAGATAAAAATTGGAGAGTATATCATACCACAAATGTCTAATTTTAAATATCTAGAATCAATATTACAAGACGATAGGGAAATTGATGGAGATATTACACATAGGATATAGCTGGATAGTTAAAATGAAGAAAGGCATCAGGGATTATTTGTGACTGCAAAATACCTGTCAAGCTTAAAGGGAAGTTTTATCAAACTGCTATATGACCAATTATACTTTATGGTAGTGAATGTTGAGCTTTGAAAGGATAACATGAGCAAAAAATGTGGGTAACAGAAATGAGAATATTAAGATGGATATGTGATCATATAAGAAAGGACAAGATACATAATGAATACATATGAGGGAATATTGGAGCGACACTTATTGAAGAGAAGATGATAGAAAATCAGTTAAGGTGATTTAGACATATGCAAAGAAGGCCACTAGAGCCACTGATGAAAAGAGTTAATCATATGACCTTTAGTCTTGTGAAAAGATATAGAGGGAGGCCAAAAAGAACATTGAGGGAAATTATAAAAAGAGATTTCTTAGTAAATAACATTCCTAAAAATCTAATTTCGTGTAGAGTCTAATGGTATCATACGATCTATATAATTGACCTCACTTAGTGGGATAAAATTTTGTTATTATTGTTGTTGAATTTTGCTACTCAATGTCACTAATTTTGTTGAAAGCAGATCAATATGAGGAAAAAGTGACCTGCCAAGCAAAAGAGGAAAATAATAAATTGTAGGTAAGACTAAGTCAATGAACTGAATTTCTGTTTGTTTTCTAATATGGCATCCAAGTCTATCTTAATCTCTCTCACTCTCTCTCCTTTGGTTAGAACAGAATTTTTCTCCTGAAGAGAAGTTACAAAAGACAGAGGTGAAAAGATCAAAAAAGTGCACAGCAAAAAGAAAAATGGTGTATCTGACAAATATTTCTCTGATCAACTTCAATTCACTTAAAAATCTCTGGTCAAAACATGTTTATTTGCACTTAATTTCCAGCAGTTTAAATATTTCTCGGTTTGCAATATTGAGATGTTCTTCACTTCATGTTCATTACTGGTTAGCAAAACCCATGTTTGAACTTAGCGCTGGGGTTTATCGCTAGTCTAACAATAAAGTAGGCTTGTATTATCGAATGTCCTTTATGCCCACTCCTGCTGTATACAATTGTAATTTTAATAAGTGTATAATGCCTATGAACAACTTGGTGGTTGAATGTAGTACTTGATCCAAAATAATATTGCCTCAGAGTGCTTGTTCCGTTGGCTATGCTGGATTGGATAATGCATGCGCAGCATGTGTTACATAATGTATCGTTGTGGTCTGAAGTTGACCTAGACATTATTTTTATTCTTTGTTAGCTTGTAGTGGAGTCGTTGACGAGCATTTTTGCATGCTGTCGTTATTCTTATTTTCTGTCATGCATTCTAAAGAAGTGAAATTATTTTCTGTCATACATTCTGAAGTTAGAGCTGACTCGTGCCACAGTCTCGCCCTCGAAATGTGTACAGAGAACTAGTACGCAAAAGTATAATAATGTCACCGGATGGCTATTTTCTTGCTTAAGCTTCTATGTATCTTTTGGTGGCATTTTTATGACGAAAAAGTACTTATGAAGCTCGGCTATCATTTTTTTTGTTTGCTGCCTACATTCTGTGCATGCACATTGCTCACAAGGTGCATTTTTAAGACTATAAACTCTCTGGTTGTGGTTTGGAAGAAATTTTTCCGTATCTGGTTGTAGTTTTACCCTTATTTCTGTTTTCCTTGTGACATCGATTGATTTCTATAGATCAACAAGATTTTCCATTGTATGTATGTCTCTGTGTAATGCAATTTTCCCTTTTTTTTCTTTTTAATTTGAAGGCAGGTTATGAATTTTACATATGCATTATGGACGTGGTACAGGAATCAAAATATTTATAAGGAAGACGGGGTTGGTGACCAAGTATACATTGTTCGACAGCCCGAATTGTGCTCAGATTTAAAAGTAAATACATTGTGCCCCACTGAAGGTTTATGCTATGTTTGGATGAAGAAGAATGAAGTGAAAAGAAAGGGGAGGGATTCTGTTATAATTTTTATTTTTTTGGACTTCAGATTAAGAAAGAGAAGAGATTGGAAATTTATGACTAATCTTTCAATATTTAAAATGTTTTTCAAATATCCAATTAAGGAAAGAGAAAAATCATGATTTAATCATACATTCTTCTCCCTCTCCTTCTCTCCATACTCTCTCATTGTCTCTGGCCCCCTCCTTTCCCCTCCTAAACTCCCAAATGTGATGCCAGCCAAATTATTGATTGACTAGTATGGCGATATTTTGTTATCTATGTAGAAAAAGCTCTTCCAAAATCTTTCTTTAAAAGGATTTCTCATCTTGAATGCCTAATCAACGTGATGTGTCTTTGACAGAGGGAATGACCATAAATTTGGAAAACATGTTTATAGATTTCAAAATATGCTGTTGTTTCATTTCAATTTGAACTTTAGCTTCTTTCCTTTTGTTGATCTGACTTCTTTGTAAAGGACCGTAAAAGAGACTTTTTTCATGAACTCACACATATTGTAGAGCTTTTGCATTGCACGCTGCCACTGGTCTCAGAAAAGCTCCCATCTCTGTTTCTTCATTTTGTAGCCATTGAGAGCAAACCACCAAATCACTATTTAAAAGATTTAGTGGATATTAATATAAAAAATTTTGATACTAATTTAATCTTTTACAACAATTTTATGTACTAAATTGATGTAAAAAAATTTTTGATACTAATTTAAGGTGAAATTTTTTAAAATTGATACTAAATGATATCAGAAAATCTTTTAGTAGAAATATGACATTTACCAAAATTTTCAGAAAGTGATTTAGTGATTTCCTCAATTATAATCATGAAATACTAAAGGAAAAACAAAGAAATTAGAATTAGTAAATTCAGTACATGAATGTAACTGGTCCAGGGCGACATTTCCCATGAATTTTTCACAGATTTTTGTGACTTCATGCAATTCTTTTATTTCTCATGAAATTTTCTATGGAATTGCGATCTATGGGAAATTGAGATGTGGGAAATCATCTCCCATAGATATTTCCTATATATTTTTCATGAATTTTTTTTGTGGATTTTAGAGATATTTTAGCTACCTCAAATTTTTAAGAATTAAAAAATATTCCCATAGATATGCCTCAAAATTATTAAAAATTAAAAAATAAATGTTTAAATTATCCAAAAGTTTAAAATTTTATTAAAAAAATATGTTAAAATTATCTTACACTTGAAAATATTTATAAAAATGACAAAATTAATTCACAAATTATTACAATAAAAATTGATCTAACATTATAAAAATTATAAAATTCAAAATCACGGTTTGAAGCAAAGTTTAGAAAAACATACTTTAAACACCTTAAATATGTTTCACTAAGATATGAGGAAATTTCATATATATATATTTCAATGTAATGTTAGAAGTATGAAAATGATACAAAAATGAGACTTAATTTATGACAAGTTAAGAAGCCAGGTGTATCACATAACACTCAAGAAATAAAATAATAAAATACTATAAGATGAATGACAAATCAACCTCTCTTCACTTCACAATATTCCTTGGTTATAGCAAGGAGTTTCTCTTTGCTCTTTCCTATCCAATATTTGCAAGCATAAGCATGTAGTAATCAATTATAATAAATCCAAGTTTTGAAAATAAAGTAAAAAAATTTAAATACATCTCACACTTAGTTCATGGTTTTACCATATCCTTAATGAAAGAGTCTAAAATATGTATCTTAATTAGGGAATGAGTAATCATTATGTGGATCCCATGTAAGCTTTATACATCAGTATAGGATCCTATGTGTCACAAGTCAACTTTATGACCTAAGTTGTCAAGATAAATAAGCTCAGATTAGGATGAAACTTTGCATAAAAACTCAAGCATCATGTGGAGATCTTGTGAGGCAAATTTGAGAGGATTTCAACTTGTGTACAATTTATAAGGTTTTTCCCCATTTTAGGGTATTTTTATAATTTTGACTAAGGTAACTTGCTAATGCAAGTAGATAAATGTAATGTCCCGAATTTTCAATTTTATTATTTGAATCTTTAATTTCTGAGGCTGTAGAAACGAAGAGCATGATTGAATTAGCCTGGTGGGTGAATCTCAAGTTGAAAGGAGTTAAGCGCAAGGTAAACGAAATTTTGAAGGAAAACGGATAGTAGGGAAAGAATTAATTTCCCTAAATAGTATGAATGATCAGAGGAGGTTAGAAAACCCTAAAAAGGGAATTTGTCTAAGTCTGATAGTGTAAGGAATTTTAAACAGACAGAAACCCTATGGACTAATTTGCAAAAGTGCAGAATCGGGTGTGGTTAAAGTGAAAATAATCAAGAATTTGGGATCTAATATGAATAACCAAGAATTTGGGGTGCAATATGTGATTTTAATTAGTGTGACCAATGGATTTATGACAAGTGTCATTATTAGAAAAAATATTGGCAAGAATAGCCTTACTAATTGGTGAAAAAAGGACTAAAATACCCTTGGAAATTTCAAAAAGGACCAAAATGCCCCTAAAAGCTTCATGAAAACCCCACTTTCTTCTCCATTTTTCCAAAAAGCTGCAGCAACTCCATGAAAGCAAGCTTGAACGTGTGAGAGAGAGAGAGAGAAGAGAGAGAAAGTTTCTCTTAGCTTTTTCACCTAAAAATACTTAGATTCAAGCTAAGGTGTAGAAGGAAAATTTGTTCTTCTCATCAAGCTCTATCCATTGATGTGCTTGGATTGAGGAAAAGCTCAAGTTTGATTAAGTTTGGGGAGCTCCAAGTGAGGATTTTCAAGTTGCACCAAGAGGTAAAAATGTTCTCCTCTAAGAGTTCTTTAATGTACTCTTCTTAGTTTCTTGAAATCTTGAGGTTGGTGTGGTCAAGGGTGATTGAACATGGAGTTTAGGATGATTTGAATATGTTTAATGGTGTTTTAGATGTTGTTATGTTAAGTTATGGCTTTGGTTTGGTGTAAAAACAGCAAGAAACATGATGAACACATTTGGGTTTTAGAGGTATAATGGTGCATGTGTAGAGTTGGCATGATATGTTTGGAACTTGGCTAAAATGATGAAGTTAGAATAATTTCTATGAAGCTTAAAGCCTATGAAAGATGAAACTTTGAATTGTGAAAGTGTTATGTACATTTTTCCTTTTGAGAAGCCAAAACTATGGATATGAAAAAGAAGGAAGGAAGGAGTTTTCGCTGTTTAATGTGTTTTCGGAGGATCAGCAAGGTACACGGGGTAGAACACGGCCCGTGTTGTACCCCGTGTTCCTCGTCGAAGCTGATCAGTATGCTACACGGGGTGCAACACTCCCCGTGTTTACCTCAGGACTGAAAGGCAGTAAGGTACACGGGGTAGAACACGGCCCGTGTTCACCCCCGTGTTCTTTGTCGAGTAACCCAGTGAAGCCCCGAAGTGATCCAGTAAGAAACACGGCCCTGAACACGGGGTATGGGACCCCCGTGTTCTTTGTTAAGTGAACTTTTTGGCTTTAATTCTTCATGTTTTGCATGGCTTTACCCCTGGATCCTTTTCTAATGTTCATATGTGTCATTTCAAGGCTTGAAAACAAGGTATAGAGCATCTAAGTATGCATTTAATTAAGTGGAGAAAGTAAAGAATACATGAGGATTAAGGAAAGTGATGATGTTCTAATAAGAAACTACGATGTGTATTTGTATAGACTGAGGAGTGCCAACTTGGAAAGGCAAGAGGAAGTGTGAAGAAGTTTTTAAGTGAGAGCAAAGGGAACATCACTTTGGAAGCTTGTAAAAGGTAGCTAGCTTTATCCTTAAGCTTTGTTTTCTATTTACATGATTTTATGAATTTTATGCCATTGTATGGAATGTGTATGAAATTGTTGTGCGCACAACCCGGGAAGACAGTGTGATACTGTGTTAGGCCTATGGCTCGAGTTCCCCGGGGATGACAAGTGTGCGGTACCTATGGCCCGATACCTCGGGAAAACAGTGTGATACTGTATGTTAGGCCTTTGGCCTAAGTACCCCGGGAAGACAGCGTGATGCTGCATATAGGCCTAGGTACGATTATCTGTGATGGCCATCTAGATATTGATATGAGTCCTCGAATGGGCTTGATGATTGTTGTGTACAGTGTATGTTTCTTACAATGGTATGGTATTGAATAAGATGAAAATGTTTAAATGATTTCGAAACGTATGATTTATTTGCTTAAGGATCTGGAATGGCTTGAAATATTTTTATGGCAATAGCTAGCTACTGGGAAACTTTGTTTCTTATGTTTTCTGTTTTGTGACTAACCATTCCAGGTGATGCTTCCAAAGGCTCTCATGATAAAGGGCAATGATGTTTAAAGTTGTAAATAATTGTATAGTTGGTGATATTGTATATGATGGATGTATATTTTGTAAATTGAACTTTTGTATAATTATATTACTCTTGTTCATGTTGTATGAAATACAGAAATTTTAGATATTCCGTATTAGCTTGAGGTAGATGGCGAATGAGTGCGTAATAATCATCTAGTAATTGAGGAATAAGGTGTTAATAAGTAAGGGAGTTACATTTTGGTATCAGAGCATGTTTAGGGCCTTGTTGTATACGTGTGAATATCTGTTTTATTAATTGGAGTTGGTTGTTGCGTAAATGGAAGTGTACTAATATTGGAAATTTCAGATAAGCATGGCTGGTAGAGGTAGGAAAAGAAAAGATACAAGTGAAGGGGGGAGTGATGAGATGGCCCATGCTATGGCCTCTATAGCTCAAGTGCTACAAAGGCTTGAGCAAAGGTTTGATCAAGGGGATCAACAACGTCAACCCCAAGAGATTGGACCTACTCAAACTGAGGAGGAGGTGCAGGCTAATAAATTAGCCAAGTTGGTGAACCAATTCAGAAAGATGAACCCTCCCACTTTTAATGGAAAAGTTGGTCCCGGTGGAGCAGAAAACTGGATTAGAGAAATCCAAAAGATCTTTGGCCTGGTGCCTTGCAACTCTGAGCAAAGAGTACAGTTAGCTACTTTCCAACTATGTGAGGAGGCGGAGTATTGGTGGGAAAGTACTAAACAGATGATGTTGAATAGAGAACAGCCCTTGAATTGAGAAAATTTTACGGCAGCTTTCTATGAACAATATTTGCCTGAAATTAATTGGGATCAGAAGGAGTGCGAATTTTTAGATTTGCAGCAAACTGAGGATATGGACACAGAAGAGTTTTTAACCAAATTTAAGGAGATGTCTAAATTCTCTAGATATTTGAGGGATCATTATAATGAGGCATGGAAGTGCATGAGATTAGAAAGAGCTATTAAACCTGAAATAGCCATTTCTATCACCGGCCAAAGAATTAGAAGTTATCCAGAATTGGTAAGCGCCATTAGAGCCATAGATGCTGCATTGAAAAAGAAGAAGTCCTTGGAAGGTGATTCTTCTAAGAAAAGAGCTAGTGACGAATTTCAAAAGGGTAAGGGTAGGAGTTGGAGTGATAGAAGGCCACGAACCTTCAATCCACCTTCCAGGAGTCAATCCCTTGCTTTTAGGCCTCCAATTCAATCTTCTCCTCAATCTTTTGTTAGTAATAGGCTATGTAACTTATGTGGTAGATTTCATGGTAATGAACCTTGTCCTGTGAAAGTATGCTATAATTGTAAGAAACCGGGACATATAGCTAGAAATTGTAGATCTGGGAAAGAAGAGTCTTCTTCAGGATCACGCCCGGCTGTGTCATCTAGACCTAACTAATCAAGATCAAGTGGTGGTCAAGGAAGACCCCCAACCCAGGGCCGAGTATTTGCCTTATCCAAGGAAGAGGCCAGAAAATCACCTGAACTCATTCAAGGTATAATAACATTATGTGGTTCTCTAGTAAATGCTATGTTTGATTCAGGTGCTACTCATTCCTTTATTTCTTATGAATGCGTGGGACGTTTGAATCTGATTCTTGAGACATTGACATATCATATGATTGTGAATACCCCCATAGGAAACCAAGTTGTGACTTCAGATGTTTGTTTGAATTGTGTGATACAGTATGAGAGTACATGCAGTGTTCTTGATTTGATATGCCTACCATTGCATGATATTGATGTAATTATCGGCATGGATTGGTTATCCGCCAATCGTGTTGTGCTTGATTGTTCTAGAAAGACTGTATCTGTATGTTCTGATATGCCTGTTGATATGGAAATATCTTGTTCTGTGTTATCTATGGAAAATATGTTCCTAAACTATACCCGTGCAGAGAGTAGTCTGGAAAGTAATGCTAAAGGGTTTATGATTTTCTTTGCTGCACAAGCTGAGTGTGATGAAGATATAAGGGATAAGAGTCTAAGCGTTGCATGTTCAAAAACCTAAGTTACTAGATAGTGACATCTAGTATCAAAGTGTGGTTTTGACAATGCTTTCCTTTATTCCGCCACACCTTTTTCAAGTCACCAAATGATGTTAAAGAAAATAACTACTACTAAATAGTTTGATGTTATCAAGAATGCACTTAGAAATCTTAGAAGATATGTTGATATTGTGAAGAGATTGTAAATTTAGGAAATCCTTAATCTTTTTTGAAGGGCCAGAGATTAGGAGGTAGTCAAGCACCGAGTCAAAAGACTCTCGAAATAAGAACAAGGGTCAAAAGCTTAGGGAGTATTAGTAGTCCACAAATTAGTGAGCAGTTTGCTGTGATTGAAACTACTTAAATGGAATTAAGGAATGCTCTAAAAGGTTTATCCAATGAGATGAAAGATATTGTGATGGCTCTCGGAATAGAGGTAGGTGACTTGGCAATTTTAATGAAAGTAATGATAATGGCCCTTAGTAATGTTTCGTAAAAGTGTGGTGCCTTTGAGTGAAAGGAAAAGCTAAAAATCCTTGAACCAAAGTGATATGCATGTGAAAAGGATGTGTAAAAGCTAGAGAACTTCATGTTCAACTTGGATTAATACTTCCATGCTACTAGCATGGAGTTAAAGGAAGCTCAACTGAATTATACTACTATATTCCTCATAAACAATGCAAAGATTTAGTAGAGGACTAAGTACTAGGAGATTTAAGAGGGATGGTATCATATTAACACTTAAGAAGAGTTAAACTAAAAATTAAAAGCATACTTCTATCTTGAGAATGTGTACTATTTTGCTAAACACAAGCTAAAAGAGTTAAGACAAACATGACTTGTGTAAGAATATATAAAGTTCATAGGGTTATGTTGGATATTGGAGATATAACTAAGAAAGATAAGCATTTTTACTTTTTTAATGGTTTTTCATGGAAAGTTGCTATGAAGCTTCAAAGGAGAAAAGTTAAAACACTTTCCAAAATAGTGACAAATATTAAATGCTTGTCTAACTATGATATCCCTAATTTTAATCTAAAGTCTCTTATAGGAAATAGGTCTAATTATAATAATGGCATTAGAGTTAGGTAAAGGTAGTAAGCCCAAGAATAGAGGAAGGTTCTTAATAATGCCTATCCATGTGCAAACCTTATCCTTTTCTCAACCATCCAAAAACCAATGGAGGAAGATCTTATCTTCTTTCTTGTGCCATAGACCATATAAAGTGGTAAAGTGTCCATAGAGTACTACCCTGCATGCCTTACAAGCCAAACTATAAGGAGAAGGATCAATAGGCAACAATGGAGGAGTTAAAGTCTTAGATAGGAAGGACAAAACTTACACTAGGATTCAAGCACTCTGAATCCTAGAACCTTAAGAGTATCTAAAGAAGGAGTGGCAAGGTAAATCCTTTTTCTTTACTTAGGATCTCTACTCATAAAGAGTTATGCAAGATCGCTACACTTGTACCAACTTACATAGTAAGTAATCTAGGTAGTAAAGGCAACAAGGAGAAGTCCTTTACATAAGTTCCATTAGATGTGATAAGCAAACAAGTCTTTTTAAAAAGGAGTATATTAGGTTATTAGTAAGTATGGGTGTGTGTTCAAGAAGTCGCTACCTAGCTCGTACAATTTTTTTTTATAGTGATTGCTCTTTACATGTAAGGAATCATAATAAGTTTTCATTTATGGCAATGACAAATAGCTCACATAGCTTTGAGAGTGCCAACAGTTAGTTATAAAAGTAACTTATGGTAAAAAGACTTAGAGTACATAAACATGTGTAAGCTAAAACAAGAATGTAGATAGTGCTTTGTTCAACCTTACTGGCCATAGTAAAAGGACACTATGAAGGTCATGTTCAAGGGCTTTGAAGACAATAAGTGGATGTTAGACTCAAATTTAAGAGGATGAGTGATTTTTTGAGTAGAGAATATGAAATGAAATGTTAAGATTAACCAAACCTAATGCAAGTAGACTTGAAAGCAAAGTTATAAGGCATATGCATATATCAAGTCTAAGTTTTAGCTTTTGCATCAATACAATATAGTATTAGGTGTAAAATACCTAGTAGTAGGAAATTTTGAGACATCAAGCTTGCATGACAAGTACAAAGACAAATAATATAATAATTATGGAGATAACTCATCATGCTTAGTGAAGTCAGAGAAGAGTTTCATCATCAGCAACAAGTTAAAAGAGATAAACATGAAGATTTAACAATAATAAGTAGAAACTATATGGGAGTAATGTCAAACTAAAATGTTGAAGACAAGCATTGGTGAAGGCTAAATAGTCAAGCTAAGAAGAAGTCGAGGGAAGAACTCTAAAAAGTAGACAAAATATTTTCACTAAGTTATCAAATATCATTATTAATGAGGACATCAACATTTTTCAAATGAAGGAGAACGTCATAAGTTAACCTTGTAACCTAAGTTAGCAAGACCAATGAACCATTATTGAAATGAAACTTTGCACAAAAATTAAGTATCATGTAGAGGTCTTGTGGCACAAATTTATGAGGATTTTAACTTATGTACAATTTTTAGGGTTTTCCCTATTTTAGGGGTATTTTTATAATTTTAACTAAGGCAACATATCTAATACGAGTAGATAAGGACATGGTTGTGATCCTTGAATTTTTATCTTATATTTGATGTATTATAGGACTTTAAATCCTTCTTGAACTCTAAGAAAATACCTTATAACTATTTGGAAAAAAGTATGTTTATTCTTTTTAGTAGGACTTTGGCTTAGTGATCACTTGACACTAGTTTAGGGGTTAAAGAATATGACTTGATAACCTTTCTTATACATTCTAAAATATGTTATAGGGCATATTATAAATACAAGAAGTAGCCCCTCTTCTACTAAAATTAGTCCATAATTTTGTTCACTTTTTGCCATATTCATCTACGTTACTTAAACATTTATCCTTGCCTTATTGTATACTTTTGTGATTGGTTGTCATATTACTATATGCTATGTATTGCCTTAAGATTGACTCAATGTACTTATAATTATAGGTGTTGCTTGTCATTTTTAAAACTTCAAATGGTGAATAACCAATCAAGTGGCTTATTGTCAAATAGTAAAAGTCTAAGTGTGCATATTCCATAACCTAAGTTGTTAGACCATGAGACCATGCCAAGCTTTCCACATCATGTATTATAACCCTATTTTTTCTTCTTTTTAAAAATAAAATTATTGTTTAAAGTAACTTAAAGCTATAATAAAGTTGGCATTTAGAAACAGTCATAACACCATGAAAAAGTACTTATTATGCAGATTCCATGTTAAGCTTTCTACATCAGTAGTGACTAATCATTTATAGCCAGCATGAATGGGCATTATTCCATTCCTCTACAAAATGTAACAATTTTAGTAGTAATAACTAAATATTAAAACTTATAAAATTCGAAAGAATAAATCCAAGGCTTCATATAATCTTTTTTAAAGAAAAGAAAAGGTCTCTTTATAGCTTAATGCTTGAGGTAAATGCATAAAAGTAATAAAGTGACTATAGAATGTTACCATGACTACTGTGTGATTTGAAGACCTACTAAGGAGAACTTATGGGTCATGATGATTCCAAGTAATCACTTAAACCTATTAAAAGAATTCCAAATAAGTTACGATCAAAGGCATTTAAAAATGTAATATAAGTGAGTTAAAGAAATAATAACATAAAATGGCTCCCAAGTCCCAAGCAAGTTGGACTAAATTCTATACTTGCAATCTTAATGAAGGAAATTAATAGTCCTCATTTATCCAATGGGGACTTTAAAGTTCTAGAACTAAAGATAGCTACAAAAAGAACAATATAGATAAAGCAAAGTGCATCTTGGTATCAAATAGAAAGTAGGGAGGTTCTATATTTAACAAGCTCTATCATATAAGCACAAGCAAAGAACAACAAAAGAATAAAGTTGGGTCCTAAAACAACAAAAAATATAGTTTATCTAACAAATACATATCTAGATTTAAGAAACTATTAAACTTTGATGCTAATTATTGAATACCACAGCTAGATGATGTTAATTTATCTAACAAGTATTTAATAAATAATACTCATTTAGGCTTAAAAGCATTGTCTAAATTATAGCTCCAAATAGATTTATAACAAAACATGCATACATAAAGGGAAAAGTTTGTGTTATAAATCAAATATGAACATAAAATAAAACCTAATTTCACATTAGCTCAAGTCCTACCTTGTCTAAGTGAAGCTCCATTATAATATCACACTTCCCAGTAACCATATCCTAAATCTTCATACTCTTGTCAACACTAGCACTTGCAAGTATCTTTTTAAAGAAAATTCAAAACGGATAAGGGGATTTCCAATGATTTTGTTAGCTTAAGTATCTATGAAACTAATAAAAAAATTTATATATAGCAAACACGTACTCTTTATTCTATATAGGACCCAAGTACAGAATTAGTATGATTGCTTAATTAATTTCTACCATAAAAAAATGAATTTAGAAAATAAGTCAACATGAAATCTTGAAATTGAATTTTAATAAAATGATGACCCAAAATTATGTTATTCTATTACTATACTATTTTTACTATTCAAGTTTGAAACAAGTATTGGTATCCAATATAAGACAATTAAATTAAATTACAAGATTGCTTAAGGAAAGTCCATGTTTATAGCTTAGATCCTCATACAAGTAATTCTTTGGCTATGCAAAATAAAGTTGTAAACTTTAAAGACACTAAAAAATATAATGAAACATATAAAGTACAAACACAAGCTTTGAGATAAAAAGTCCTTGAGATCAAATAAGAAAGGAAAATTCATCAAAAAAATATGAAAGCAAATGTAATTAGAGATAAGAACCATACAAGTCCAAACTGGTCAAAAATTTTACATTAAGCAATCATGGATAGAGATAAATGCATAAATAGCATGCAATTGCTAAACTTTTCATTACCCAGTAGGTTTATGATAGATGGCTATATGACTTGGAAGTAGAAACTATCATCACTAATAGCCATCTTTTCTCTCCATTTAAGTCTCAAGTAGTATGAAACTTGCAACAAACATAGGAATGAATAGAATGGAATATAATGAGAATGTAATGGATTATTTCTATTAGATTGCAAGTTTTAATTTTAATTACAAACAACGTTTCAAATTGAGTGACTAAAAATGAAATAAAGGAACATTATATATGATTAAAAATCTTACAAGATGCACACTTTCCAATTAAATATCCAAACACTTATGCAATTTTAAATTTAAATCATTGATTGTTCATAAAATTTCAAACCATGAGATGGCTCATAAAATTGCAAACTATAAGAATGATAAACTAGGTATTTCATAACTAATTAGCAATACAAAACAAGTAATAATTTGTATAAAGATGTTAATTCTATTGGCAAGATAAATGTGGCCCATTAGAATTTGGAACTACTTTAATAACTAGAGTTAGGAAAATCAGTCGATTAAAAATAAACTATTATAGACAACTATGAATGTGCAAGTTAGAATCTTAACCTCTCAAATATTGAATTTGGCTAATGTTTATGTTGTTAGAATGATTTGATCAAAGCCTAATTCAGATGTTTGAAACTTCTAGAAACCCTATTTTGTCCTAACTAAGTGATGTGCATGTCACAATACACCAAAATTAGTTAAAAATATTGGTTGTTACAATAATAATGCAAAATAGTGGTACAACTATGTCATACCCCTAGTGATCCTTTAATTTTATCTTTTCTAAATGATTATATAATAATATATACATAATTATTGAGTTATTAATGGAATGAAAATGGAGAAACTAATACAAATAGTATGAAAATGCAATGAAACATAACACTATGCAAAAACATAACCAATATGATGTATGCTATATCAGAGATTATGCAATAATAGAATACATAATTAGAAGGTTAGTTGTATGAAATTAAAATGATAAAAATGAAATAAACAAGCATGAAATAGAAGCAAAACAACATGTAAATAGAAAGTATTCAATATGCAAAAGCAGTCAATTCAAGAAAATTGAGAGCTCTAAATTGGATTAATCACAAATTAACTAAGAATTAACTTCTCTAATTAATTCTTCAATCTTGAATTATATGGAATCCCTACAATAATTCATAAATTCTACGCTAGATGATCTCCTATAATTTGACCAATTGAGATTGGTTAAATTAAGCAATCACTATAATCCCTAAGTTAGATCAAAATTGATTTATAAATAGAATTTAGTTAATTTAATAAATTAAATTAAAAGATCTCTAAATTAATCCCTCAACCTTTTATCCCTATGTATAAAATCATGATTTATTAACCATAATTTTATATCAAAATATCAAATAAATTAGAAATCACAAAGGTGAATATCAATTATATTGAATTAACATCCAACACATGCAATCTTAAGAATTTAGTACAAGTAAATAGAGAAAGAGGAAAATTAATTAAGACAAATCAATATTACAAATTATAATATCATAATCTTTGAGAGGAAACCCTTAACACCTTGAATCAACTTTGAAAATTAGTCCTCTATGGCTAAAGGACACAAGCTAGAAAAAGAAAAAGAAGAGCGATCTACTAAGTGTATGAATGATCTATATGTAGAATGAGTTTCTCCCCTATTTATTTGACCTAATTCAGATACAACCCTATTGGACTAAGATTGTATGACTCTTAAGATTATAATAACAAAGCCTTTCTAATTTTTAGAAGCCCAGACCTATTTGTTACAAATTAATTAAATCCAATGCATGAATCAGTGAATTCCTACAAGTCTAGTTCCTAACTAAATTTTAACCATGAAATCAATATAATTTGGAAAATCCATAAACATAAAACTTGTAAGCCTATGTCTTATGAGAATTTAAGCCCTAATTTTAAGTAAATTGAACCATTATGGCTCCAGATATGATCCAAATACATTGTAGTGGCTGAATTATCTTCAAATTCTTAGCCAATGTTGTAAATGTTGTTAGCCTTAGTCTTATTTAAATATTATTTTTTATGATAACAACACATTTTAACTTGTTTAAATGTGATTCATGATCACTTATCACATTGGACCTAGATTAAAGCTTAAAGATGATTGAAGACAATTAGTTAAGATTTTATTATTGAATAGGTCCATTTGTACAAAAAGAAATTAAATTAAATTGATTCAACTTGGAGAAAATATTTTTTAAAATTAAATCTTGCATCAAAATATTTTTAAACAAGTTCAATTAAATTTAAGGCTAAATTAAGTTTTAAAATGACTAAAATAAGTTTGAAATATGTTTAAGCTTAAAAATATAAAATTAAGGGGGGTTGAATTGATTGCATAAATAATTCTCACCTTCCATTAACATTTTAGGAAGGATGAATTAATTACAGAATTAATTCTCCATACCTATTATGCACATGTACATCTCCTATTTTTCAAATTCTTAGTGTGTAATACCTAAATTCATGTATGAGGAAATGATTGCACAATCAATTTTCCTTATAAAAATTCAAATTTCCAAGCCTTACCGATCAATTACATAATCGATTATTTAAAATCTGACACAGTTGTAACAACTATTTATTATGTGTAATGGACTTTTAAATCTTCCAATTCCTATATAAAGCCTTAAAACTCGACTTTAAAACATAACAAAATGTTTTCACTGTGGTATTAACATAAGATCTTTATCTCTACTCTTTTATATGATTCAAATCCCTTGAACTCATAAGAATAAAATTTCCTCTTCTAAGATTTTCATTGTGTAATTAAACTTTAGAAGTTTGTGAGCATATTTTTAAAATTTCAAACACTTATTTGTTATGTTATAGGGTAAGGTTACTATAGGATTTCCAAGAGTATGGAATCTCTTAGTAGAGTTTTCTTTGAATAAGGAATCCTAAAGGGATTAGCTTGTATTCAACTGGATATTTGCATAAGCTTCTTCAATTGTCCAAATTATACTTAAAGAGATAATAGAATTTGTAAAATCTAAGTCAAGTAAGATTAGTAAGGATGTACTACTTAGGGTGTTGTATTTTTCAAGACCAAACCACCATAAATCCTTACATTTGATTTTCTTTATCCTTATCTCTTTACAATTTCAACACAATACTCTATTGTTGCTTGTTGAAGTTGCTAAAACTTTGATCTTAATTACTTTAGAACTGATTGTTACATTAGTTAAACACTTTTATAATGTTTCCACATGAAAGTTATTTACAAAGATCTTTGTAAAATAGAATTTGATTTCAAAAGATTAAAATTCTAACACCTAATTCACTCCCTCTTTTGGGTTATATACTTGCCTATAAATATCGTTGCTAGTAAATGAAAGTGGAAAAATAGTAACCACATTAGCATCAACATCCATATCTTGGTCAAGTTCCTTCAAAAAATTATATTCTTTATTTTCTCTCTTATAACCACTCAACTCCTCATGATTAGTTAGTGCTTTTGATTCCATGCATTCTTTTTATTTTCTCCTATAAGTGGCTTGGTGTTGCTCATAACCCACTTATATAATGAATGTATCTTTCATTTCTTTCTTTCAACCATAGTTTGCAAGGTTGCTTACCATTGTCATATTATGTAATACCCCAATGGAACAAACAAAAATAAAGCAAAAATTATGGATAGAAAATTTACCTTAACAAAAACCCAATAATGAAATCGAGTAAAATTCAAGTAGACTACAAAGTTAGATTTATGGTATATATATCTAAAATTTTTATCAAACTTATATTAAATATTATTATGGGTCAAAAAATCATCAATAACCTAGATTTAAGCTTGGAAAAAATTTATAAAAATTTGATAGGAAATTAGGATCCTAAGTAACTGAAAAATAGTTTAATTAATCCAAAAACTTAGAAATTGAGCTTGAATTCAAAATAAGTTATTTTGATTGATTTAGGCTAACTTAATGCAACATTTTAAGGCCTAAATATGACTTTAAAAGAAGAAATTTCAAATCAAAATAATAAAGCCTAAATTTTATTTGGTAAATTGGCAAATAAGTACAAACCAAAGGAATTTGTTAAAGATTTTTCAAGGAAATTTATTTAAATCATTTTAATTCAATTTTTGCCAAAAATATTCTAATTTTTAGCAACAAAAATGTGCTCCTATGTGCTGCCCATCATAAAGGAAAATTCTATAAATTACTAACAAGGAAACTTTAATAGTTTAGGATTATATATATATGATTTTAAGGTAAAATTTTGCACATTTTTCCTATCCATATGCAAGTAAAACTATTCACTCTCCAATTCTTTTTACAAGAGTTCTTAATTTTTTAAAACAACTTAAGAGGTTTTTCAACTTGGCTTTTCAATTCAAGTAAGGTAACTTAGGATTTTCTTCATCCTTCTTCAAGGTTTCATGATTATTTCTTCTTGTAAATTCCTAAAATTTAATTTGTTTCATTAGAGTTGTTGTTGTGCTATTCTAAAGGGTTTTTTATAAGGTTCGGATTCGAGAGGTTGAGATGAATGGCAATTACCCTTTATTCTATTGAGTTCTCATAAATTAGATGAAGAAAAATGATGAAATTATCATTAAGAATGTAATATGCTTGGTGATGCTAAATGATTGAATCTTGGAGTTGTATTTATGTTATTATGATCAAATTATATTGGCATTATAATATTGAAATGATTTGAAGAAGATTTATGAAGTTTTTCTTCAAGAAATGATCATAAGAGAACTTTAGGATTAAAATAGTGTCAGAATTATTCCATGACATGGTTCTATATCTTCTTATAAGTATGCATTAAAATTATTAAAAATTAAATTCTTGGAATTTAAAGGTCACATTTAATTTTAGGATAATTGTAGAAGAAATTAAAAATTTTAAAAAAAATTTAGATGCAAGAAAAACTAAATTATAGATAAAATATGCAAAACTGCTCATTTCAAATCCTTATTCTAGTTAGCCTTGGATTTGGAATTTCTTAAGGCATCAAATGATTGAGACAAATTATGAAACTATGTTATTTGGGGTGTTAGTGAGCTTCTATCAAAATTTAGTGATATTTGAAGTTGATTTAGTTGTCGAAATGATGGTTTTAGATTTACAACTTTAGTGCTATCCAAATTTGGTAGCTTTAAGTTGATGCAACTAGTACAAAGGTAAAACTAAGTAATTAATTCTTGTAATTGTATAATAATTAATTTATTCATTATTAAATATGTTAAAAATGTCATGGAAAAGTTTAAAAGTAAATTAGTTTCCATTTAAGTGGTAAAAAATGGATTGAATTAGAGGTATGCATATGCTACTCAATTTTAAAAACTCGTACTTAGGTTTTGGATGAACAATAATTGATGTTTCATGTATAATATGATGTTAGGATTGAAGGGACAATTTTTGGTAAATTTTAAATTAATTTGAATGCTTTTATGGGCACTAAACCATATATATATATAAGCAAGTAGAATTGTAATTGTGAAGATATAAACATGAATTTGATTATATGGGATGGATAATGAAATTAGAATCATGTTTATAATTATTTTTGTGAATTATATATTGTCATTAATATAAATAAAAAAGTTATGTGTATTATCCTTGAATACCACAGTATATGGTTAAAGAAATTAAATACATGAAAAGAGAAAACTTTATTAGGAGGTTGATAATAACTTATTCTTGAATATATTGTGAAGAATTTATAGAATATAAATATGTATAAATGTTACTAGGTTTTATGGCAAAGTTAGTATTTTGACCATACCTAATGAATTTGAAATGAGTAATTAATGTTCCAACTAGCATCTCATTATTACCCATTCCATATAATAATTTTCAAAAGGGGAGATTTACATCTATTGTAAAAAAAGAGAAAAGTAATAATGGTTGGAGGAATCAGGTTAGAGGCTTAATATATAAGGTGTCGAGGGATAAGGCTAGACTGAAGATATAAGAAGAAATCAGTATACCAACTATTATCATTTATTAGAAAGAATGTTACAATTATTATATAAAAAGGTTATACTAGATATAGTAAGGTTAAATCAAATAAATACTTATTTCATATTTATATTTTACATTATTTATTATTATATTTTTTTATTTATTAAAGTAAGAACTCCTTAAAAAAGAAAAAGGTATAGCTATTCATTAAGTATATTAATACCGATACTCTATTGTTAACCTTTTATTTATAAATTCTAAGGATGGTTCAACCCAACATAATTAATATCTATACCAGGACACTTCTAACACTATTAGTACTTTCCTAATTATATTTAAGTACAGGTTTCACATGTCTGAACAAAGGCCTCAATTTGAGTACTGCGTGGACCTTAGAAGGAAAAATTTTGAGCCAAATCTATTTATGATAAATCTTGTTCTACCAAGTCATCCTCAAAGGGATGCAACAAGCAATTCTAGTTCAATGAATATGCCTCCGCATTCCCCTTCCATAGAATTGGATGCGAAGGAGGATCTTGATTAGCAATAGCATGGTTCAAGTTAGGAGTTTGTCTATTTCTATTTTAGTATCTTTATATTAACTTTTGTATTTTGTAAATTTTAGAACTTTAATATAAATTTTTTCACATATATAAATTATATTTTGAATTTCAAATGTTTATGTAGTAAATTTTAGTTTCCACAAATATCTATTATTATGAGTGTTTAAGCTAATTATTAGAAAGTCAGAAGTTTTGTAAAGGCTTGTAACGACATTTTACTAATAAATTAATACTAGTTAGATGTATTTACACTAGTCATGATGCTTAGAAATTAGGTAAAGACAAAGTTGGTATTAAAGTAAGGTCTAGAATAGTTATTACAATGGAGTCAAAAAAGGAGCCAGTCGAATGTGGAACCTATGGAAAATTGAAGGAAGAATAGGTATTGGTTAAGTTGGATCTATGAAATTTCATAGGTATTTTTCTCATTTCTTTTCCTGGAATAATAATAATTGCTAATTAAAGATATTTGATAGAATCATGGCTAGGAAAAGACAAAGTCAAGCTAGAACGCCTTAAGGACTAACTAAGGCACATATAAAAGTACTGGAGTATGAAGCCTCTACAAATATACCTCCAAAAAATGTGCATAAAGTAGAAAGTGAATAGCCCAAAGCCCCAACTTAGGCTACGATGCTACAATAGACTCTAGAAAAGGGCTTAGCTCAAACTTAGTAACCTCTTACCCCCCACCTCTAGCTCCATTAGTACTGAGGCAACAAGTTCCTCCCTTGCCTCCAAAGGAATGATTACATATAGTATATAAGTTTCAAAAACTAAACCCCCAAAAATACAATGGCATTAATCCAACAATGGATCTTTATCAATTTATAGATCATTTAGAAAGAACTTGTAGGTTATTAGGATGCAGCAAAAACATGATGGGGGAATAAGTGGGTTACTAGTTAAAGGATGTAGCTCATTTTTGGTATATCCATAATATTGAACCTATAATTGTTGCTAATGAACCAATTACTTGGAAGTAATTTTAAGATGAATTGATGGATAGATTTCTACCACCAAGCATCTGTGAAGCAAAAGTTCATGAATTTGAAAGGTTAACTTAGGGATCTCTGATGGTAACTTAATATGATTCATAGTTCACTTGTTTATCCTAATATACAGAACATTTAGTACTTACAGAAAAAGCAAGGGTGAATTAATTTGTTTGCGGCCTTTACGATTATTTTTATCATTAGATAGACATTTCAGATGGAACGACACATAAGCAAGTCTTAGATTAAGCAATTAAAGTAGAAATATGCACTAAAAAGGGATAAAATAGAGAGGTAAGTACAAGGGAAAGGAAAGCAAGATTTCAAGAAGGAAGTAGCAAGGGAACAGGGAGAACAATAGTTATTCAAGGTATATTAGTCAGAAGTAAGCAAATAAGGAGAAATAAATTCCCTGATCGAAGAAATTTCTAAGGAAGAACTCTAAGTGCTAGATTGGAAACAAGCCTTAATATGTCTAAAAAGAGCTTTTTGTTTCTTGTTCCACTGAACAGACCTTTTCCCTGTTAATAATGTAATTTCAATCATTTTAGGCCATACGGATCTTGTTTCAGATAAGGACAAATGGGACACTAAACTTTTAAGTACTCGACTACCTAACAAGGAAGTAATGCCTCTAATGCACAGCTTACTCAAAATACAACTACAGTAAAACCAACAACAACACCAAATGAGAAGAATAAAAAGAGGAAACCTGTGGGGATCCAAGTAAGAGTATTTACTATAACATGTCAAGAAGCTTAAGCCTTTAATGATGTTATGACAGGTACTATATTAGTCAAAATTTATCTAGTAAAAGTATTATTTGATCCTAGTATTTCATATTCATTTATTTCTAAAAATTTAACATTTAAACTTTTAAAACCATTAGATGAATTAGATAAACCTTTATTAGTGAATACAGCAATAAGAGAAGTTATTCTGGCAAGTCACAGTGTTAAAGGGTGCACGATAAAATTAAATAAACATTCAACTTTGGTTGATTTGATTATGCTAAAGATGAAGGATCATGATATAATTCTAAGGATGGACTGGTTATCAAAATATCATGCTTGTGTTATTTGCTACAATAAGATTGTGACTTATCAACTAGGAGGAGGAAAATTTTAGATCTTCCAAGGTGAAAAAAAGGCAAGAATGCTCACTTTCCTATCATGTATGAAAGTTTAAAGGTTAATTGGATAGCTTCAATAAAGGAAGTTGAAAAAAGAAAGATGGAAATAAATATGGTTCCTATAACAAGGAAATTTTCTAATGTTTTTCCAAAAGATTTTCTAGAATTACCACTGGATCGGAAATTAAGTTTTCAATTGAAACCATTCCTAAAATAAACCCAATCTTTATAGCACATTATTGAATGGCAATGGTAGAATCAAAGAAATTGAAAAAGCAACTACAAGATCTATTAGAAAAGGTTTTATATAACCTAGTATACCATTTTGAGGAGCATTAGTACTATTTGTTAAGAAGAAGGATGGTATATTACAACTGTGTATTGATTATAGGTAGTTAAATAAGGTTACCATTAAGAACAAGTGTCCTCTATGGAGAATAGATGATTTATTTGACCAAGTACAAGGATTATAATATTTTTTGAAAATCGATTTGCAATTAAGCTATCATCAATTGAAAATTCAAAAGGAAGACATTCCTAAAATAGTATTTTGGACACGCTATAGCCATTACAAATTTTTAGTTATGTCGTTTAGCTTAACTAATGCTTATGCAACATTTATGGATTTAATGAATCACATTTTTAGATCTTTCCTAAATAAAATCATTGTTTATTTATTGATGATGTCTTGGTGTATTCCAAGAGTGAGGAGGAGCATACACATAACATTTAAGAATCACATCACAAATAGTACAAGAGCATAAATTATATACAAAATTCTCAAATTGTGAATTATGGATAAATAAAGTGCATTTCCTAGGCCATGTAATATTGCAAGAAGGAAAATAAGTAAATCCCTTAAAAGTTGAAGCTATGTTTAAATGGTCATGATTATCCTTAGTGACTGAAATACACAATTTTATTAGGTTAGCCATATACTATAAGAGATTTATGAAGGATTTTTAAAAAATAGCTGCACTATAACCAAGTAAACTCTTAAAGTAATTGAGTTTGTGTGGACTAATGAATGTGAGTAGATTTTTCAAAAATTGAATGAATGTTTAACTTTTGCTCCAGTATTGGCACTGCCCAATAGTACAAAAGGGTATATGGTGTACTATGATGCTTCTGGAATAGGATTAAGATGTGTATTAATGCAATAAGAAAGAGTAATAGCTTATGTATCTCATTAATTAAAGAAACATGAGATGAATTATGCCACTTATGACTTAAAAATGGTAGCCATAGTATTTAGTCTAAAAATATAGAGGTATTACTTTTATAGAGCTACTTATGAAATCTATACAAATCATAAAAGCCTTTAGTATATTTTTGAGCAAAAGGAACTCAATATGAGATAAAAAAGGTGGATGAAGTTCGTGAAAGATTACAATTGCTCCATTCACTATCATCCTAGAAAGGCAAACATAGTTATTGAAAAGCTCCCAAAGGTAAAGGACAGAAGTTAAATGAAGATAAAAAAAAGCATATTTAGCCTATATAACAGTGCATTCTACTATAGTGGACTAAATTAAAACTGCCTAAAATGAGCACTATCAATATGAGCAATTAAAGAATAAAGCTACGAATGAAGAAGATGCCAATCTAATAATGGATGATAATAGAGTAACATAGAATAGAAATCAATTATGGGTAACTATAAGCTTAAGAAGAGAAGTATTGAGAAGAGCTCACGAGTTATCTTATACAATGTATCCTTGTGCAATTAAAATATATCAAGATTTAAAAAATTTATACTAGTGGGATGGAATAAAGAAATATATGCAAGAGTATGTAATTAAATGCTTGACCTGTCAATAAGTAAAAGTAGAGCAGCATATCTACATTCCTTAATAGAAATGGGAAAGCAATACAATGGATTATATAGTAGGATTGCTACAAACTAATAAAGGTTATAATTCTATATAGGTAATTATAGACTGTCTCATAAAGAGAGCACATTTCCTACTGATAAAAATAATGTACATTGCAATTGTAAAGGTATTGAAATGAATTTAATTATAGAAGGTGGATGATGAAATTAGAATTACCTTGTCGGTTATTAATGTGAATTATATATTGTTATTAATATGAATGAAAAAGTTGGGTATATTACCCTTAAATACCATAGTATATGGTTAAGAAGTTGAAAACATGAGAATAAAAAACTTTGTTGGAAGGTTGATAATAACTTATTCTTGAATATATTATCAAGAATTGATAGAATCTGAATGTGTATAAATGTAGCCAGGTTTTATGGTAAAATTAGTATTTTAATTATACTTAATAAATTTAAAATGAGTAATTGATGTTACAGTCAACATCTCATTATTACTCACTTTATATAATAATTTTTAGAAAAGAAGATTTGCCTCCTTTATAAAGAAGAAGTAATAAAGGCTGGAGGGATAAGATTGGGAGCTTAATACCTAAGGTAACAAAGGATAAAGTTGTACTAAAGATATAAAGAAAAATCGATATACCAAATATTGTCATTTGTTAAAAAGAATTTTGTGATTATTATATAGAAAGGTTATACTAGAATAGTAGGATTAAATTAAATCAATACATATTTTGTATTTATGTTTTACACTATTTATTATTATTATTATTTATTAAGGTAAGAACTCTCTAGAAAAGTAAAGGTATAGTTACTCACTAAATATATTAATACTCACACACTCTATTTTTAACCTTCTATTTATAGATTTTAAGGATGGTTTGCCCTAGCATAACTAATATCTACACTAGGACACTCCTTACACTATAGGGTACTTTTCTAATTATATTTCTGTACATGTTCCACATGTCTACATAGGGACCTCAAATTGAGTACTTTGTAGATCTCAAAAGGATAAACTCTAAGCCAAATCTATTTGTGATAAGTCCTATTCTGACAAACCATCCTCAGGAGGATGCAACAAGTAGTTCTAGTTTAGTGAATATGCCACCACATTCCCCTTCTATAGAATCAGATCCAAAGGAAGGTCCTAATTGGTAGCAAGATGGTTCAAACTAAGAGTTTGTCTGTTTTTCTTTTAGTATGTGTATATTAACTTCTATATCTTTGTAAGTTTTAGAACTTTAATATAACTCTTTTCATATATATAAATTCTATTTTGTATTTCAAATGTTTATGCAATAAATTTTAGTTTCCACAAATATCTATTATTACCTTTGTTTAAAATAAGTATTAGAAAGTCAAACATCTTACAAAGGCTTGTAAAGACAATGTACTTATAGATAAATACTAGATAGATGTCTTTACAGCAATCGTGACATATTGTGGCTCATTTATTATTTATTCTCCTTTGGTATGATCTCCTTTTAACTTAGTAATGTCAATTTGAATCCCTGATTCTCTCCTAAGCTCTTATTTTAACTAATGAAATACCAATTTTGACTTACCCTTAGTATTTTCAAATTCTTCTATCCTTTTCAAGGCTTTATTTTAGTCATCGACTAACTTTTATGCCTCAAGGTCGATATAATCTTTTGATTGCTTATCATACATGACTACCTTTAACTCATCATAATATTTTTCATAGTAAAGGCACATTTTTAATACTCCTCCCTTGCACTAGATTCTCCTTATGACATCTGAATTTAATTCACCCTCAATAGGATAAGCTTTAGGAAAGAATGGTGCATCATTAGAGTCATTATACTCATAGTAGCAAATCAAGATAATGTCTACTTTAAACAATTCTTAATCTTTATTTGACTCTATATAACATTTTAACCTTTTCATCTTCATGAAATACAACTTCAAGTTAAGTCCAAAATAAATCAATGTCATCTTCCAGCTCCGGGAGACTATTCATTGGTCCTTCTTTATAATAGATCACATCAACTTCAACATTGAATAGGTTAAAGTTACCTTTTGACTCCACATAATTAGATCTAGTTAGGAATAGATCTTTGTCTACCATTATCTCTTTGCCCTTGGTAGTGAATTTTAGTTTTCTTTGCTTGATATCTTTTTTAATGATATCCCTAAAATAAACACAATTGTTAATACTATGGCTAACATGTTATGGTACATGTAATATTTTTCATCTCTTATTTCTTCTTTGGATAAAAATCTATGCTCCTTAGATAATTTTAACTACTTATCCTTTAAGAGAATGTCAAAGACTTAATTAACTTTACTTAAATTAATATGGTCTATTTTATTTTTCTTTTCAATGTTTTCAACAATAAACAAGTATAAGATGGGTTAGGTTTGAGTTCAGCCACTTGGACCTTGTTATCACTATCATGATCGACTATGTTTTCTTTAACATACACCACTCTTTCTTTCCTAAGATCCCTTCTAAAACTAGTCCTTTTCATCTTCTTATCTTTCTTTCTCTGTAGTTGCTCTATTTGTCAAACTATGTCAGTTAACTAAGTGACATCAGTTATGTTTTGGTTAACTAGTTTCTTACAAATGGCATAGTCAAGACTTGCCACCATTATCTTATCCATCTCACCTTTGGCCATTTAAGTAAAGCACTTACTATGAGCTTGCTAAAAATGAAATAAGTAGTCTTTGCTAACTCCATTGAACTTTTACGAATGTTCATCAAGTTGACCAAATTAATTTTACTTTTTTCTCTATAGAATTGATTATGGAACATTTATTCCATTTAAATCAATAAGTGTATTGAGTTTGGTGGCAAACTTAAATACTAAGAGAAGGCTATGCAATTAAAGAAAAAGGGAAATGTCTCAACTTCAAAAATTCATTGCCTGTTAACTCCCTACATTCAATTATGAACTAAGCAATACGCTTAATTATGGATTGATTATCTTCTCTAAAAAAAGTCATAAATTTTTAACATTTTGAATCCTTTAGGTAATTAAATTTAGTGTATCCATTCTAGGAATGCTCCTTAATAATTTAGATATATCCCTTGACCACCGAGTTTATTCAATAATCTCTTAACCATACATAGTCTATGTTGGTGTGTGTCCTAAAAGTTAATCATTAGGATGATTGTAATAATGCACAATGTATTATATTTTTATTTCAAGCAATTCAATTATTATATTTTATTTTCATATTTTTTTTATTCTACGTAATTTGTAACTTAATATAATAATTATTTCTGGAATAATTTTACTATTTCTAAAATGCCCCTAGTCAAATATTTTGCAAAAGAGATAGTAATAATACATCGAGACTAGTATGTATAGTGACTAATGATTATAAATCATGATATGTGATATCAAGTCAATACATGGATACATTATTAATGAACAAATATACTAGACTGACTCATAATGAGAAAACCACATGGATTGTCATACGTCATTAGTTATTCTCATATGATCACAATGCACGTAGTCCTTTGACCTAAAATCACTACGATTCTCTATATGAGGAGTCACACACTTTGATGTCATCCTATATTACCTTTAACCTGGATGTGTTGTAGGACATTGATTGGGTGTGTCACGAATCATGTAAAGGAATATGAGTGATGTAAATGAGAATTTTGTTCCTATTACATAGTAAGGGTGATATCTTTGGGCCCCTTGATTGAGTGAGATTAAGAAATACATGGTCATACTTAAATGAATCAATATGATATATTAATCATTTGTTTAAGTTAGTCTACTCGGTATTAAGAAACATAAATTAAATATCAATGAAAATGATACATTCTATGCCTCTAATTCGATTTGAATATCATTATAAAAGGGACTATGTTGCAAAGTGTTGTTCATACATTAAGTGAATATTGAGTCACATACATTTTTACTACTTGGATGGCAGTGATGTATCGGTAGATACTGCTAACTATTTTCGATCCATAAGTGGACCATTACCAATGTAGTAAGAACCTACAAGATCATATAAAAGGAGTGGGAAAGAGATAATAACTAATTAGATTTTAGTTAAACTAAAATTCAATTAATTAAACTTATTTTCGTGCATATATATATTATTAAAATAATAATATATTTTTACATAATATATGATATATTATGTGATATTATTTGATATTAAAGTAATATCAAATAATTATGTTATTAGATATTAAATAATTATATTATAAAATAATATTATTTTCTAATATAAGATAACTATATGCCATTTTGATATTATTAGATAATTATATTATGAGATAATATCATTATCTAATATTAGATAATTAATAAATAAATCTTATCTATCCTTAATCTCTCCATGACAAGGATAAGGTGATAGTTGTCAAGTATGATTAGGTTTTTTGGAAGCATTATCCTAGTAAGACTAGGAATTTGATATGTCTTAGTTCTATAAAAGGAACTTGAAGGCAGCACTTTTAGAAACACACATTAGCTGTCATTAAACTAAATCACTCAGAAAAATGTACTTATCCTTATCCTAGAAAGAGAGACATATCCTAGCAGATTGTGGAGGATAAGAAGTTATTGTTTACTCCGTATGGATACTGTAAAGATATTGTACCTTCTGGCCGATGTTTGATTAATGATTCATCTTGGTCTTTCGAAGTTTTGATCGGAAAGAATACAAGCACACAAAAGATAAAACTCTAACATTAATTTATGCACTTTTGCATAGATCCTAGGTAAAATTCGAATCAATTTTTTTTTTCAAATTCTACTGCATATGATGATCCAAAACCTAATAGTCTATCCTTGGTTTCTCTAATCTCTTTGATCTCATTATCTCTAGTTTGGATGGATATTTTGATAGTGTGGCATTCTTGGTTTGGATCTAGGTGTTAGTGATTCAATATATTTTGATATGATTGTTGAATATTAGCTTTTTGTGCTTTTATTTCTAATCCCATTAAGTTAAGCCTTTGTTATTTGTTCTCCCTTCTAGCCAATCTTACGTGGCTATATTCAAGTTTAGGTATTTCAGCTTCAACATCTACAATCTCTGGGTTAACCTCAAACTCTTCTTTTTTTACTTTTGGTTCCTTTTCCTGTTGTGAACCAAACTATTGAACTAACTAATCCATCATTTGAGTTACCCATTCTTGACTATTGGCTACACCTTTGAGGATTGGTTTAAGTATAGTTGTTAAATTTTGTGACAACTTGTGCATTGCATCATGATTACTTTTATTCACTTGTTGTTTGAGTGCAACTAAATTATTTGTAGTAAGGTTATTACTCCTATCTTCTTTGGCCATCTTACAATTAGCTCTTTTAGCCTATGCATTTCAACCATTGTGAGCAATTATTTTATTATTTCATCCATTTGCAGAATGCCATAAAGCATTCCTACAAGCAATCCATTAAGCCACATAAGCCCTTCCAACATTATTCCTTTGACTATTGTTTAGCCTATTGTTATTTGCATTTTGTCTCCAAACCCTATTTTGATTATGTGGTCTATTATTGCTACATTGGCCGCTTCTTTGATGATTTTGGTTCAAGTTTGGGTTATTTAGCCCATTGTTATTTTCACTACCTATATTTGGTGACATATATGGCACTATGTTGTTTTAAGGATTTAGATTTTGTGTATTCACATTAGGATCCTCATCAATAGGTTCCAAAATTTATGTATCTACGTTTTATGGTTCATTATTTTCTAGCATTACCCTAAACAAAAGTTTGTCGTGTGTAGTACTAGAAAAAGATACTTTGTTGGGATTTATATTGAAAGGTGGTAGAATTATACCACTTCTCAATTACATAAACAAGAGGTGTTAGTACTAAAATATCTTAACTAGGCCCCACTAGGTGTGCCAATTTGTTTTAGCCACAAAATTTCACAAGGTTTTCAACTTATGTGTAAGCAATGGATTTGGCCCAATTTGCTAACAAAGTTCTAAATTGAGGAGCATTGATGCAAAGAAAAATACTCAATGACCCAATATGAAGAAATAAACAATAAAAGGTCACAATCTATGTAACTACTCAATCAAGATACATAAAATTAACTAAATGAAAATTCAAATATAATTCAATAGTAAACATTTATAGAGTCCTTCAGAGTACATCCAAATGTGTAAAATGCAATTTGCTAAAATAAAGGGCAAAAGAATTTAGGAAAAAATATTAATGCACTTACACTTAAAGATTTAAAAAAAAATGAGAATTACAATAAATTGCAAATTAAAAGTAAAGTTAAAGTTGACAGTGAAGTACTACAAATTTGAATGCAATGTAGGTTGATATGTGTTTTTGTCTGAATTGTCAAAAGATCCTTTTAGAATCTTTGTCTGGCTATTTATAATTTTTGTCAAAAACGAGCAGTCGTTGGCAATTACTAAATTCTTAAAATGAACTACAACCCTCCATGTGAACGCCATGCGGCATGCTTCAATTGCCTTGTAACTGCCAATTTCATTTTCGTGGTATGATTCGGTTTTTAAACCTTCAGCCAGCTGGTGTTGACTTCAATTTGAAACTCCTCTTTATGTGATTCAGCCAAAATGTAAGCCGAACATTTTGGGATATGCCAAACAATTGTCAAGCATAAATAGCAACAAAAAAATAAATGAACATAAATGAAAAATGAATAGAAGACTAAGATCCAGCAATTCAAGAATAAATTAAAACAAAAGCCTTAGTCGCGTGACATTTGACGAATATTGCACAGAAAAGTCAACCTGAAATCATTCCAACTATTGCGAAGCTCGACCAAACTGCTAGAGGCCTGTTCATAAGTCGGCTCAGCTTCTTTTAGTTGGGACATGACTTCAGTAGCTCTGGCAATCATCTCCATTGAGCGTTGTTGTAATTCATCCTTCTCGGACTTTGCAGTCGTAACCTTATTTGCTGCCCATTGATGTTGGTTATCCAGATCTGCCAGGGCCTTCTTCATTTGAAGGATTTTTTCTGTTGTTGATTGTAGCTCAGCTTCAGCTATTACGATCTTTTCTTCCAACTGTTGTCTTTGAGATCGGGCTAGCTCGGTGAATGTTCTAATTGCTTCTTTGTCTTTCTCAAGGGCCTTGAACTTACTCTCTATTGACTTCGCGGAAGTATATTTGTCGAACAGTTGAGAATAAGACTCCCTGAACTTTGTGACAAAAGACTTAATACCAACTGTCTCGTTGAACTCATTAGCAGTCTCGAGAAAGGAAAGTGCAGATGTGAGCTTGGATATCTCAACATGATTGTTGTATACTTCATCCACATCTTTGTTCATCAATTCTTCAAGATAGTTGAGTGCTGCTTTGACGTCTTCTTTCCTCTGGGATTGCGTGGCCAGAGTGTCAACACAGATGGATGCTGACTCGTAAGGAGCTCCAGAAAGAATGCATTCCAGATGGTCCAATTCGTCATAGATACCATGTTCTGCCGCCATGACAGTTACCTCAGCAGTTTTTGCCACTTTGACTTCAATGTTTTGAAGCTCGAGAGTCTTTTGCTTCGAGTGTTCATTTGAGGTATCTTTCTCCTGATATTGAGGCCTTCTGCTAGCAGTGATAGTGGTTCTTTTCCATGCAACTGGAGTCGCTTCTTCTTCATCATTGTCTTGATCATCAAAACCATTATCTAAGTCAGCACTCGGGAGATCGACCTTTTGAGGTTCATCCTGAAAATATGAACAAGAGGCAATAAGATATTGCATGATGGATTGTGATTAAAACAAAATTATTTGATATTTTTAAGTAATCATGTATAATTTCAAGGAAAGAAATGGTAATAACAGAAAAAGGATAAAAGAAAATAAAATATATGAAATACTTGACATTTATTCAAGAATGTCCGCCATAGTTTTTCGGAAAAATTAGTCCAAAAAACGCTTTCTTAATATGGTTACACTTGTTAACATCTAACACTTGTACTTTCTGTTGACATCTAATATAGTCTAGATGCTATCTATTCTTCTCTGCCTCTTACTGGGATACTTGGTCTTGTGTTTAGTCGACTAATTCCCTGGGGGTTAAGATACTAAAACTTTGTCATCGCAACATATATAAACTTATATCATGATAAATTCTTGGTGAGTACACAAGTTATATGACCATCGGTTAATTAAGAATTTTCGGTAGTATCACGATGTTAAATGTGGTGAGTCATATCTTCAGTCTTACAAGCAAGGATGCATGCAGAGTCATTCAAGTGCTGAGCAGAAGTCCCAAAAGAAGGATGGTGGGGCAGATGTTTCGATAATTATGATGTAACCTTACCTGCAATGATTTATTTTCTACAACATCCGATGGTTTCCCAAGTCTTTCATCAGCTTCATTAGTGCTTTTATCTTCTCCAATTGCATCCATCGAAATTGGTTCTTTTGATCCTTGTTCAACAAAACCCTGGGGCCAGAATATAATCGTTATTGATTTTGAATATTTTCACATGAATTTTAAATTGTAGTGATAATGGTAGTTGCTGTTACGGTATAATTAGTAATAGAAATTATGTTTAAAGACAATGTTTTAGAACCATAATTTCCAATGTAAAGTGATGAACTTACTTGCGAATAAGTCCCGCACAGAGAAGCACCCAAGAGGTTTGGGGTTAATCTGTTTGATTCGAAGGAAGTGACAATTCTAGCAGTTTGTGACGTAGAACCTTCTTGAACACTTCCTTTCTTACTCTGCACGACGCCAAAAGATATATATATATATATATATATATATATATATATATATATATATGCAATTAAGAATTTTCTGAAATACTATATGTCTAGAAAAACAATAATTTGTCGGTTGAACAACATTTTGTGAATCATTAGAATGTATATCAGATTTCGCTTTTCCTAATGCCATCCGATCCATTATGATTGTTTGGTTACTTGATCCTTTTTTCACCAACTACCACAAATTGCAAAAAATTAAGGCATCAATTTTGGTAATAAGTATATATTTGAAAAATTAAAATTCGCATAAACCATACTAATGCAAACTCTTTTGGAGGAATAAATGATGGTGCGGATGATGGATTTCCTATTTCTCGAACACCTCGTCTCATTGTTTCTCCGTCGTTATTCCGGACCTGCATATATAAGATAGAAACATAAATAAATAACAATATTGCAATTTATCAATTCTTCAATTTGTTGCACTGGTGCCAGTAATGATATTTTATCTAATATTAAATAGTGACTATCTTAATCTCTCAAATATTGCTAAAAGGATAGTGTGTTCTTATTCCCCAAAAAAAATAGTAGTCTATTTATATATAAAAATATAAGAAAATGATATTCTATTCATTATTTTTAGTGGGTCAAATGAATGGATAAAATATTTATCCATAAGTAAAAAGCTCATTCATAACCTATTCATAAATACCTATTACATTTCATATTTTTTATTTTATACAACAACAATAACAACAAAATTCTTTTTTTTTTCATTTTTTAACAATCTTATGTCTTAATATAAAGTTGAAGGTTTGTGTATTTAATTATGAAATAATATATTATAATTAATTTATTTTTTAGGTAACAATATAAGTTTTAAAATATCAAATATGAAATTTTACTTAATAAGGTAACCCTCCAAAATAAAGGTGGAAATAGATCAAATGGCAAAAGGTGTCATTCCGAATATAATAGTGGAAATAAGGATGACAACTAGTTGAGGCCGGATTTGGGTAAACCAAACTTGAACTTAATTGGATCCATATCTATTAAGGACCGCTATTTTGGATTCATTATAAATTTAGATCCGTTAAAAATCTAACAAAATTCAATTAAAAAATTCAAAATAAATCCATTTGAATCTTCTAATACAAACATAATTTAAATTTCTTTTGTAAAACAAATAAGTTATTCTTTTCTTATTGATGATAATTACATCTAATCATTATGAATCGTATCTTTTTTTAATTTGTATTTATTTTTATTTTAACATATCCATATTATCTATATTAGATTTAGGATAAATGTGATTTGTATTATTATTAACTTTATCAAATAAAAATTATATTCAGTTAACTCATAGATAATTATTTACTTATTTATATTATAATTAGATTAGATAATCTTACATTGTACAAACCAATATTATAAAATAAAAAAATGTTATTTTAAAATATCTTAAAATATTTTTTACTATTATTTATCTTAAATAAACTATCATAATATCCTTATATATATAATAATATTAATTGTTATATAATAATGGATTAATTATAAAATATATTATTCAAATAAGTCTAATATAATACTTAAAAGATATTCAACATCAATCAAATATTTATAAGACACAAACTCATACACTGTACAAATTAATATTAATGGATACCCAAAAAGAACAAAATCCCATTAACTACTTAATAAATAGAACTAAATCTAACATGTTAAGCATTAGATCTAATTTTGGTCAAATTTATTGGATAAATATACATTGATTTGGATAAAACCCAATTGGATATAAATTTTTTTGTCATCCTTAGATGGAAGTAGGCCACCTAGCTTACAAGTCCAACTAACTTAACCAATTTTTTAGCCTATTCGTAAAATAGAATAGGCTTAGACTAACTCTTGACTCACTTTACAAAATAAATTAAATCATATTAACTAAAACTTAATCTATTAGGCTTATCTAATTTATAGACTTATATAGATTAATAAGTTAGGTTAAATCTTAAAAAACTTATATACAAACTAGACTTATATAGAATATAATAGTCTTGTAAATTAGGTCAAACCATATAATTTTCATGTGCACTAACTTATTTTAGACAAAATGTAATTTGGCTTAACTTACATCTACTCTTACTTTCAAAAAATAAAATAAAAAATGGCTCATGTCAATCAGTAATAAAAATATACAAAAATTTTAAATTAAGAGTTAAAATATAAATTAAAAATTTTAGTAATAAAAATTATTTTGTAATATTAAAAGTCAAACAACAACAATAACAACAACAACAATAATAATAATATAAAATGATGGATCGAGTTTGACCTCTATATTCGAGTCATGTGCCAATTCATGATCTATATAAAATTTTAATTGGATTATAAATGAATAAATAGGTTAACAATAATTTATTCACTAATAATTCAATTTAAATCCATCTAATTCATCTATTTATCACCTATAATTTCAAGAGATGAATATGTGTATTTTTAAAAAATGAGGCATTAGGTGTAATTATATCAAATCTCAACGAAGTTGAATTTAATTTGCCCTATTATTGTTTGACATTACATGCACAAACCCATCTGCATCAAATTTATACTCCGAAAGTAAATTAGTTTATGATAGAGTCATTACCTCAACTTTCTCAGACACATGACAATTCTTAACGTCATGTTCTGCCGTTTCTTTATTAGTCTACCACGCAGAAAAATAAAAAAGAAGTTGCAGTCAATTTGATGATATAGATTGTATGTGTAGTACGTAATTCTTCATGCAATGATAGGAAATGTTGCAATGTATTCGAAAATTTTGATAAAATGGATGGATATTCATTCATCTATTCATCTAAATTTTGCATTCTTCTGGATCAATAGAAATTTATATATAATATTTAACGAGCAAATAGAGAAAAAAGAGGCTATATAATCTATTAATAAAAAGGATTATTAACAATTCATTCATGAATATCTATTATCCATCTGATTTTATTTTATTGTTTAAAAATTAAGTATCCCCATCACTTAAATAACTTTACTAGTTATTTGATGGAATAATTATAATTGAACCAAAATTAATTATTTCAATTAAAATTTTACTAGGATTAAAATTGATGTTTTAAGATAGCTAATAATCCTAAAATTAACCAGAAAAAATTTATGGTACAGACGCCATTTTTTGTTGTATACCACACAATAAAAAAGACTTGAGCTTTTATCCACAAAATTTAAATATTGAAGGCTATCTGAGCATTTTTTATCCAAATAATCTTACAAATAATACTTTTTCCTAATCTAATATTACGTTCAAACTTATTATAGTGTCCTTAAAAAAAAAGTTACAGTGGAAATATTGCCAAGCAGTAATGTTTACCAATAGGTAAACATCTTGTGAAACGTTGCTACTAGCAACGTAATGCCAAACTTGATTTTTAAAAAAAAAATAGACAAATTTTTCTAAAACAAATTAATTTAAATGAAAATATTGTGAGCAAGCATATTGGTCCCATGTTTAGAAATTATGCAATGTAATATCCAATTTAAAAGAAAAATCGATTTTAAATCATACTCACTGGATTTTCATTTTTATGTAGAAAAGCTTTGAAAAAAACGGGAAAATATGACAACAAAAGATATTTTATTCTTTGTTTATTAGTGTTTTAACTTAGATGGCTAAGTAATAAATATAAATTAAAATTTAAAATGGGGGTAAACATAGAATTTAAATTTTTATTTATCAAAAATATTTTTCATGGGTGCATTAAAACATAATTATGGTATCTGTTAGCAATAAAAATAATAAAAATAAAATAATATGAAAGTAATGATAATTAAATGAATAAATTGATGAGTTGGGATTGATTCTTTATATATAGATCACAAATCAATCAATCACTCGTATAAAAATTTAATTAAGTTATAAATAGATAAATAAATTATTATAGTCATCTATTCCAAATGCATCCAACTCATCCATTCATCACAACCTTTGTTTTTTATAAATAACATTAGTTGTAATTTTGTATATAAAATCTTGCAAAATTTTCACACAAAATCATAAATTTTTATATAACAATTTGTTCATTTATGTATATACAACAACAACAACAACAACAACAAAACTTTATCCCACTAAGTGAGGTCGGCTACAAGGATCGCACGACACCAATGAGTTCTATCAAAAATCAAATTTTTTGTGATATTATTCACCAAAAGATCCCTTTTTATAACTTCTTCTAATGTCCTTTTTGGCATTCCTCTACACTTTTTCACAGGGCTAAAAATCATATTCTCACTGGTGTCTCTAGTGGCCTTCTTTGCACATGACCAAATCACCTTAACTGATTTTCTATCATCTTCTCCTCAATAGGTGTCA
This sequence comes from Sindora glabra, assembly GCA_020226215.1. NCBI lineage: Eukaryota > Viridiplantae > Streptophyta > Magnoliopsida > Fabales > Fabaceae > Sindora > Sindora glabra. The sequence continues at coordinate 40,930 of JAIUCU010000215.1, forward strand.
CGCTAATATGCCCTCGTATGCAGTCATTTCGTATCTTGTCCTTTCTTATATGACCACATATCCATTTTAACATTCTCATTTCTGCTATCCTCATTTTTTGTTCTTGTTGTCCCTTTAGAGTCCAACATTCACTACCATAGAGCATAGTTAATCGTATACCAGTCCGATAAAACTTCCCTTTAAGTTTAGTAGGTACTTTAAGATCATAAATCACTCCAGATGCCTTTCTCCATTTTAACCATCTAACTTGTAACCTATGTGTGATATCTCTGTCAATTTCCCCATCGCTTTGTAAAAAAGATCCCAAGTACTTAAATTTAAATATTTGCGATATGATATGCTCTCCAATTCTTATTTCCAATTCATTTCTATCTTGTTTTTTATTAAATTTGCAATGCATATACTTCGTCTTACTCCTACTCAAGTGAAAATCCTTTGATTCCAAAGCCTATCTCCAAAGTTCCAATTTATAATTAACATCTTCCCGCGATTCTTCAATTAAGACTATGTCATCTGCAATTAGCATACATTTAGGGATAGTCTCCTGTATATCCCTAATAATAACATCTAAAACTAGATTAAACAAGTAAAGACTCAAGGCTGAACCTTGATGTAAACTTATTCTTATAATAAAGTCCTTTGTCTCTCCTCCAAGAGTCTTTACACTTGTAGTTACTCCATCGTACATGTCCTGTATAGCCCGAATATATGTGATACAAACACCTTTCTTCTCCAAAGCCTTCCATAATACTTCTCTTGAAATCCGATCATAGGCTTTTTCTAAGTCAATAAAAATCATATGTAAGTCTCTTTCTTTACTTCGATACCTTTCTATTAGCCCTCGTAGAAGATAAATAGCCTCTGTTGTAGATTTTTTTGGCATAAATCCAAATTGGTTTTCTACAATCTTAGTCTCGTCTCTTAATCTGTGCTCAATCACTTTTTTCCATTATTTCATTGTATGGCTCATAAGTTTTATCCCTCAATAATTTGCACAATTCTGGATATCCCCCTTATTCTTGTATATAGGCACCAAAATACTCCTCCTCCACTCATCCGGCATTTTCTTTGACTTCAAAATCTCATTAAATAATTTGGTGAGTCAAAAAATACCTTACTCTCCTAAACATTTCCAAATTTCAATAAGAATACCATCCGGACCAATAGCTTTACCATTATCCATCCTCTTAAGAGCATCTTTTACCTCTCCAATTCGAATCCTGCAATAATAAGCTAAATTTTATTCGTCCTCTTGGCTTCTAACCCTTCCATATCCCTAGTCAGTCCTTGTTCGTCATTGAAAAGTTTATAAAAGCACTTTTCCATCTCTCTTTAATATCTTCATTTATGTATATACATTATAAAAAATTTTAAAAAAATTACAATAGTATGTGTCAAGATATTACCTGCATTATATATCTAGACTAGAAACAATTATCTTTCCTGATTAAATTTTCCAAACGCTAATCAGAAGATACCTCGGTTTTTTCGATTGCCAGTTGCTGGTCCACCAAACATGCTTTACTCATCAACTGTCCCTTCCCCACCACCTGTGCAAAATAATGAAAAAGAATTTGTCTATAATCAAGTCATTTTATCGGATTGTATTTTTGTAACCATGGTTTCAAATTGCTCTACCAGTCCACTAGCAATTGAAGCTATGTTTGAGAAAATTGTTATAAAAATTAGAATTATTACAGTATAAAATAAAAATTATATAAAATTGCAATTGGGAAGGCAGTCACAAACACAATATATTACGGTTGTATATGGCAATTTAAATTGTGATTTATAACTGTAATATTATTGTTGCAGACCACATGTGCAATTGTTCATAATTTTACATCCTAATGATCAATTTAATCCGTAATTTTGTTAATTATAATAAAATTATAATTACAAATATAATTAAAAACATGCTATAATCATGATTCTAATATATCTAAGACCGAGGATTTATTATAATTAGCAAAATTACAAATAAATATAAAAAAAATGATTGTTGCAGTGCAAAATTATAGATGCAATATGATCCGTAACATTAATATTATGCAAAATATTGCAGTTGCAGCCGTAATTCAAAACCTTAACCATGATTACAAGTTAGAAGGAATATAATGCACTAACATTGTCATGTCTCGCTGAAGTACTTGCAGAGGACATTTTGAGGAGTTCTGAACTAGTTGATGCAGATGCCATTGTGGGTTTCTCTGAAACTGTAATGCCAATTTCTCCAACGATATTTTTCCCTTTTCTTTTAACACTCTCAATCTGAGAAACACAAAAATGATAATTAAACTCTTAACTTCATCATGTTATGCGGTCTACTACATTGATTACATAATATTAATACATATTGACCTGGGAAGTGCACAAGTTCCATTCTGATTCTGCTGCGTTTTGAAAATCCTCAATTGATTTGAGGGTTCCTCGCAATAGTGATACATACTCGCAGTGGAGTTGCAATTCAAACTGACCAAAGCGAACTGCAATATATTGAGAAGGTGAGACTATAATGTTAATATTTCTTGCAATATAGCAAATAAAATGACATGAGTGGGTACAATTTTCAATAACATTGTTATTTTAACATAATTGAAATGAATTCCAGTCAAATCATAAAAAACATTTTTTACCCAATACAAAAGAAAGTTACACGAAACAATTTTTAGATGAATTAATTAAGATTTTGAATCACGTAGTTGGATACAAAAACTTTTTTTTTTTTTACAGGACTTCATTTATGAAAATAATTTATTTATTTCTGATTTTCCTAAGTACGGATTATGATTGTTAATTACACAATCTAGTGTGAGGGTACATAAATTTATATATTAGGAAATAGAAGATTGTCAAGAATATGATTAACAGTTTTTGGTTGAGGCTGACAAATTAGTCTGCTTTGTTTATTTAGTTTTTAATTGAGGAGAATCTTGATCTAAAATTTTGAAGGTAAACTGTAAAAAAAAAAAATTGAGAAGTCAAATTATTTATTTATATATTTTTACATAATTGTATGATATTAATAAATAATTTTAAAATTTTGAATTGAGCATCCATACCAAAGAGAGTATAGAAGAAGTGTAACTTACGTCCGCTTCTTGCAAATTCATAGCAACTTCGCAAGTCCTCAACTGTAATAGTTGATGTCAAAGAGAGTTTCGGACAGTTAACCACAAAACGATGTTCCACACCCTGCAACTTATTATAAAGCTCAGTATCAGTGAGACTTGGTAATTCTACAAGTATCAGAAGTTTCAATTTTGGAAGAACATTCTTCTGTATTGCCTCCGCTCTTTCACATTGATCTCTACCTCCAAATACTTCCTCTAGGTGACAAGCTTCCATTATAATCATTTCCTCTAATTTTGGGAACTCATTGGGTGTGTTCATACACAAAAGACGTTTCAGCTTCCTGCAATTTTTCACCGAAAAGATTTTTAGCTCTGGGAAGCATACCCGGTGAAAACAAGGATTTGAAATATTTTGATTTTCTTCATCTTCTTCAACTATTTGCTCCAAGGCTGAACAGTTGATTATAGATAACACTTGCAACTGTGGTAGGCTTCTCACCAAAGTGGTAGGGATGACAATTTTCAATTTTCCACATCCTTTGAGTGAAAGAGTAGCGAGACATTCTAAACCCAACGTATATTTCGGACCTTTGAATATATAAATCATTCCAGATAGATTTTGCAACATCAAGAATTTTAACCTGGTGATTACGTGTTGCCCAGACACTTCAAGTCCTTCAAGAGAAAAAATGCCTTCTATTTTGGATCTTGTTATCCAGAGATGTTCAACAGTTTGCATATACCTCGTAGTCACCCCTAAATCCTGCAAAAGAAATTGCTCAATTTCACATTTATGTCTTATACAAGCTCTATTACCTCAATTAGAATCATAATAATGCTAGAATTCAATTTATCCAAAAATAGATTAATCATGTGTTAAATTATACATTTGATTGATTCGTTTTTAAGTGAATTAAATTTTAGGTTTGTGTAATTTGAATAACCGTAAGTGGGCGTGTACTTTATGAAAATGACATTTCTCTTTTTCAAAGACTTCAAGCTGCACGTTGTCACAACCCTAACTTGAAGATTGCACCTATTCTAATTACAATAAAAATGACCTCCAAATATTTCTTTGTAAATAAAAAATTACCGAAAGAAAGGCCTATCAGATGAGGAAATAATATATTTAAGATTTTATTATTCTTCAATAAAATAAAATCTTGAAAAATTTTAACTTAAATGATAGCAAACTAAATCTTAAAATATTCTGGGCTCAAAAAATTTTGAATTAGATGACATTATTATTGGGAGGGGTTTACTATACAACTTTCACTCCGAACAGATCTTTTACTAAAAGATATGGGAATACAAATAAAAAAATATATATTCAAGATTTTATAAAAGAAAAGGAAAACAAAATGAGGTACCTTTCCTGTCGAGCAGTCCAACTCTCTCGCAACTGAATAATCCATGAAGTCACTCATACTTGTGATGGTAAATTGTGGACATTCTGTCAAGTGAAATTTCTGCAGAGCTAACAGTTTAGGGTGATAGTTGTTTTGGCAAATGCTTATGATATTTGGTAAATGGAAAAGTATGAGATGCTCCAACGCTGGGAAATCAATCTGAATTTGGATATTATGGTAAGGATAGGACAAATAATTTTCATGATGAGATTGTCCAAACACATGTTTTAATTGGCTGCACCCATATACACGGAGATATTTCAACTTTGGCATGACGGAATCGTATTTCTTTTGATCGTGACCATTGCTGTCATCTGTTATTAAATGCTCTAATCCATCACAGGAATTAATAACCAATTCTTCTAGCAACATTGTGTGAACAACAGATATAGTAAACAATGATGTTAACTTGTGGCATCTTACTATCCTTATTTTTCTAATATTGCGAGAGACCAACGATTGCTTCAACGGATATGGAGGTGTGTCAAAAAAGTGACTGGATTGTGGATCAGAAGTTTGTGATTCCTGCAAATAAGTTAAACTAAAATGATATCTTTGCTAGAATATATTGAGAGGATGAAAAAACACATGACAAGACAACTTAGCCATTCTATTATTCTGTTATCTATTGACAAAGTGATAGTGATAGTGATAGTACAATAGAAGAAATGTATTGTCCCCTTATTATGGACAAAAGCACAAGTTATGTTTCCTGCATGCTAAAACAAGGTAAGAAAAATAATTTTCACATTTATAGGAGTGAGATCAAGGATAAGTACCGATGAGGCCGAGACATCAGACAACTGTCTTTCATTCGATCTAATTGACATCATGCCTTCAAATTGTGGACAAACCTTAATCTCCAAGCATTTTAATTCTGGAAACAATCTCAGTTGATCAGGATCATTCTCTATTATTTCCTTGCCATTTTTCTCGATCTCATTAGTTATTATGGATTTCAGTGCCTTACAATTGGATATTGTAAGCTTTTCAAGCAACACTAAACTTTGAGCAATGGGAAGTGTGAAAAGAGATTTCAAATTAGGACAAGTATGAACATACAAAAGCCCAAGTCTCCTTAGTTGCAAGTTCCCCATAAATAGTGTAAAACCCAAATGGAAACATTCATCTATCTTCATCTCTTGTAGGTTCTCTAGAAAGTTAGAAGGAGGTGGACCACAGCATAATCCTTTCAAATGACCCATGCCTATAAGATCTGTCCTTATTAACTTAGAGAAGACATTTCCAACAGAGGTGCAACCATTGGTAGCATCTACGAGGAATTCAATCTCCGAACAAGATTCTAGTTTAATCTTAATCAACTCATTCATGTCTCCTATTGCTTCAACCAAGTCTGGGACTATAGTTTTATAGCCTTCCTGAATTTTGTGCAAGTGAAGGATCTCTGCTCTTTTCATAAGATCCTTGATTGTTGTATTTGAAGTGGAAGTACCAAAATGGGCAACAGACAAAGCTCTTGATGTCGAACCAATCATTGAATGACTCAGTCCATATTTACCTACCAAATCTATGTGATACCTCTGCAATGGTGGGGAATGCCTATTTTTATTTAAAAACTTAATAGCAACTTCATTGTCAGCTTTCCCATATAAACTGTGATCAACCATAAAATACAATTCTTCGAGTTGTGGTACTATTTGGCCAACCACTTCACATGGGTTATTTGCAATTTCACATTCTTTCAAGCTCAACAGTTTTAATTTCTTCAATTGCACAATTCCACTTGGTACTTCATTGATTGAACAACCCTCCAACCTGAGACTCTTAAGCCTTTGTAGATCTTTCAGAATAGACATGTCACCCAAGGTCGAATCTCTTATTGTTAAAGTCTGAAGATTCTTCAGTGACTCAATTGATTTTGGCAATGATGGAACTTGGCCAAAAGAATATCCATCCAGAGTGCAAACTTTGAGACTTCTCATTCCTTCAAAGAATGTATCTGGTATACATCCCCTGGCAACCTCATAGCAATGTTTTAATATTAGAACCTCAAGTTTGGGACACTCCAACAAATTTGGCAAGTGATTTGTGTTGTGGCAATACAAATACTTTAATGTACTCTTCTGTTCAATTGCTTCATCTTGTAATACATTTAGATCATTTTCAGGCTCCACAATTACCTTGATCTTTCCCTTTTCCATCCAATGGGCCAAATCATGTAGTAAGTCGTGCATTTTGACACATTCTTTTTGGTTGACTTTTAGCAACAAACAAGAATCTATGAGTTTCTTTTTAGCTCTATGCAAACGGTCCCTTGCTTTTTCAAACGAATTAACCTCCTCGCATAGGCCCAATCCTATGGCATATATGGTTAAATCTTCCAAAGAAATCTCATAATCTTCTGGGAATACAGAGCACAACAAGAAGAGTTCCTGAGCTTCTTTACCTTTCAAATAATCATAACTTACTTGCAAACGCTTATAAACTTTTATGAGATCTTCATCATTATGATCAATAATCTTGAAGGATCTCAAAGCTAAGTCCCATTCCTTTTCCTCTTCACCCTTTAAGGTGCTTGCAATAGCTGCAATCGCAACTGGTAACCCTTTGCATTCCTTTGCAATTTCTTGCCCCTTATTCTCCAAAGTCTTGGGAGAACCTTCACCTAAGCCAGCACACTTTCTGAACAAAAACCATGCATCTTGCTCCGACAAGAGCTCTAGCTCAATCGTAGCGCTGCATCCCATTAATTTGCATACATTTATATCACGTGTGGTTAGCAATACACGACAACTGTTGTGATCACCGCAAGATGGAATTCCTATTTCTTCAAAATTGAGCCTTTCCCACAAATCATCAAGAATTATAAGTATCTTTTCTCCATTGGTTAATCTATTCCATAACCTTTTTGTTCGATCCAATTCATGTTCATCCTCCAATTTAAGACCCAAGGGGCTTGCAATCTCATGCTGGATATTTTTTATAATAGGAGGATTGGAAACCATAACTTTTATGACATGTTCAAACAACTTCAACTCCTTAACTTCCTTCCCTACTTCTATTGCTAGTGTTGTTTTACCAGCACCCCCCATCCCCTGCAGTCCAATCACATATTTGTCAACATCTTTCAGTGTTTCCAGTAGTCGTTTATATGCCGAACTTCTGCTTTGAAATTGAACAAATTCCTTTGAAGAATGATATTCTACATCTGGAAGTCTTGAGGGAAGTGAAAATTTTTCAAATACATTGTACCCAAGGAGTTTGTTGATCTCGTGTGTTTTTCTCCTGAGATCCTTTCCTCTACGATAACGCCAGATGAAATTTGGAAACCATCTAAATAAGCAAGTTCTCTTTGTTTTCGTGTCTTCTTCAATCAAACTGCCTGCTTTTTCCAGCCAACGTCTAACATCAATCGAAATGTTCTCAGTTCGATTCAAGGCTTGATTAGCAGAATCTTGCACACTTTGTTTTTTTGCTACCAAATCTTTCTTTTCGTCTTCAAAGTCTGCAACAATGTCATTGAAACAACACATATAATAAGCTTGGCTGATTCCACGATCCACCACTCTTTCTGAAATGTTGGCTGCAGCACTAACAGGGATGTCTGCCATCTGAAAGAAGGTCACTCGTTATAATAGGATTTGACACAACTAACTACACAAAGGCAACAAATGCTAATATATAAATAAGAAATTTGCTTCCAATTGTATAAATGGCAAGTACTACCATATACAACCTGGAACGTGGTGTAATAATAATAATAATAATAATATATTGGAATCTAGTGTAATAATATTCTTGGATGATCATTTGATAACCAAGTAGTGCTGCAGCCACAACTGCAATTAACAATTATTTTTATAAATACTTAATGGTACAATCCCATTTAAATTGGCCATATATCTTTATAATGAGAAGTTTTGGGAGTAGCAAAATTAATTCAACCCAAAAATTAGTGAGCCCAATTGGACTTACAGTTTATCAATTATTTAATTTTGATGTACAGTAAAATGGTTTTACGCCATCGTTCAATTCCATGCTTGTTTTACACTACCAGTCAATCCCATACTCTTCTGTAACAAATAAATATTAAAACACACCAATCAATCATAAAAAAAATTCTTAATTAATTTTATTTTTGAATGATATATTGATATGATATCTTTTTATTTACCAACCATAGGATGGGATGTAGTGAGAAAAGTATGGAAAGAAAATAGGTACAAAAGAAAAGTAGAAATAAAATATATAGAAAATACTCTTTAACTTGTTGTTTGGATATATAGAAAATATAAGGAAAGAAAATAATAAAAATATTTTTTGAAATTTGATTGAAAAGTAAATAAAATAAAAAAGTAATTTGCTGAATGAAAAAAATTATTTCTATTACAAGCCAATAAAGTTGTCTTATAAGTTCCACAAAAGAGCAATTTTGAAATTACAAGAGTTTTCTACCCCTTTTGTGTAGGGATGACAATGGAGGCAAGACAGGAATAACTCAGCTTTATGTTTTTCTATACTCCATTATCAAAAACAAAATATTGTATTGCCCCATAGTCTATAATCGATAGCAAAATTTGTTCCATCTCCATATCCCACGGGGCAGCAAGTCTTTTTAAAGACTTTTAGAGAAGGATTAAAAAAATAAAAGAAATTAGGATAAATTACTTTAACTTCCCTTAAAATTTAGTATAATTGCACTCAGATCCCTCAATTTTAAAAAATTACACTGACACCCCCTATCAATAACCAAAGCTAACGGGGTTAACTAAAGTGGTAGAAAGATTATCCTGCCCTTCTATTTATACAGAACAACGATGGCTTCTCTTCACATTTTATCTTCTTTGTGCTTTTTTTATTATAAATATATTTTTAAAATGTAAAAAATTGACTTAATTGAATTAATTAATTATATATTTTATTTTTACACTAATATTAGTAAATAATATAAATATAAGATGATATGTTTTATTTTTATTATAATTTTCTTAATAAGTTAAAACTTTAATAAAATGTATTAATTAATGAATCAATTACATATTCTCTTTTATAATAAAATTATGTGAAAATAAAATTAAATTTATTTATTTAAATTTTATCAATATTGTTCAGTATCAACTTTTAAATATTAGATTTCAAATATACATTAAGATTTTTTCAAGAATTTACATGTCACACATTGTTTCTATTCCTTTTAAGTAATTTATTGCACAATATTTTAAAAATTAGACCAGACAATGAATCAAAAAGCTATTGGGCCATGCTTTGATTGCTTCAACTGGTTGAATTAATAGTCAAATCAAATGATGTCATAAATAAAAAATTATATAAAGTGATTAAATAATAGCTAATTTACATTATATATATGAACTCATTTTTAAATAAAAATAACAAAAATTAAAAATATTTTAATATTTTTCTATTAAAAATATTTTAAATTTTAAATTTTTATTTAAGTTAGTTTACTACATAATTTTATTTTAACTCTTATTAGTTTATAGCAAATCACACAATTTTTGTCTTCTTTTTATTTACTCATTTTTCATTTTACTTCTTCATTTCTACTTTTATTATTTTCAACTATCCAATTTATGCACTATTTTCCTTCCTTTTATCAATTATATTGTGTGTTTCCCTTTTATTCTCCTATCCACTCCAATTACTTATAATTCAAGAATCATGGAGTAATATAAATGAAAAATATTATATTTTTTATTATAAATAAGATAAAGATTTTATCTAATAATTAAATTATTACATATTATGTTTTTAACTCTAATTTTTTTAAAGTTCATGCATTGTTTCTTTTTTTTTCTTTTTGGTTCTATTGCAATTTTTTTTAATGTCCACTATTTTCCTTTCAAGAAATTAGAGTAATTTATCTTTTTTTAAAATTAAAATTGAATTTCAATTTGTAGTGTTCCATATAATAAAAGTAGAGTTCTAAACATACTATCAGAAACATTAGTGTAAAAAAATATGTATTTAATTCTTAATAAACTAAATATAAAAATATGTTCATTTGTAGCTACCTAACAAAAAAATTCAATAGATAGAAATAGTCAAAACTAAGTCGGATAATATTTATTAGTGGATAATAAGTAAAAATAGATTTTTGCTATTAAAAGCATTTATTAGTTTTAGTATAAAAAAACCTATTAGAGGTTATTTAAGAAAATTAAGAGTATTTAACACCCAAGGTTAATAAGGTTTTGAAGTAATTTAACATTTTTATCTAAGAACATCCTGAAAAAATTCCAAGGTGGTAAATTTTTAATTTTAGACACGTCTACAAGAGCATGGATGACTACTAGGGAGAAAGGAGTGAATTTGGTTTAGTTTAAGAGCTTTAGAGTAATATAACTTGATTTTGGGATACTAAAATAAATTTTCATTAGTTTAGGATTTATTGATAATTAAAGAATTGATGAACAATTTAACAATAAAACTTGGGTATAAAGAAAAAAATATGAAATACTCTTCGATGATGCAAGCCTTAGGTAAGTAAGATCATGTCATCTATAAATAACCAAGTAATATGCAAGATTCATTAGTTTGGGATTTATTGGTAATTAAAGAATTGATGAACAATTTAACAATAAAACTTGGGTAAAAAGAAAAAAATATAAAATATTCTTTGATGATGCAAACCTTAGGTAAGTAAAATTATGTCATCTATAAATAACTAAATAATATGCAAGATTTTATCTATATTTTTTTTTTAATTTTATACCTCTTTATGTGTTACATATACTTAATTTTATAGAATTGATCTTATTGTATGGTTAGATGTTGGTTTTGCAATATTTTGAAATCATTTAGTTAATATTAAAATTTTACACTATTTTATATTTTTTACTACAATTTAAGTTTTCAATATCAAATTTTGGTAATCTTTATATTATTGAAAAGTTTAGATAAAGTTCTAAAACTTTCATGTTTTGGTTAAAACCTAATTTAGATGTTTGGAAGGTCAAAAATGATTATGAAATTGATACTATGTTTTTATCTAAGTTTAACAAGTAACAATTTTTAAGCCATATCTAAAGTTCTAAAAGTCCAATCAAGGTAAAATGAATGCCCAAAGTTGCACAAGATCTATACCAATAATTTCATGCTTGGGATTTAGTGAAATTATATAGTTTTGGGGTCTTACAATAATTAGAAGTAAGATCTACTAGATTTTACTACAATAAGTCTTATAGTATATTATTTTTTAAATTAGGTTTTGAGCTTCTAAAATTAGCAAAACCCCATTTTTTATAATCCTAAGGGATATATTTACTTACCCCATTAAATTTTTGTAGGAAGGCAAATTAGATATTAGGGTTCGTGCCTCTAAAGGTAAGAGTACATAACTCTAGATAGCTTTCTTTTCTTCTCCAAGTTTCTTCTTTTTCATCTATGGAAAACCAATTTTCAAATTGATTCAAGAAATTTAAAGCTTAGTTTGATTTGGATTATAGAATTCTAAGTTGTAATGTTAGTTTTTATTAATTATTTTTCTCTTTTTCTAATTTTCTTATCTAATTTTTTAAAATTGCATGAATTGAATATTTGTTTGGTATAATTTATATTTAATATTGTGATTTATGATATTTATCTAATTTTATATTAAATGTTAGCTAGTTAACCATCATTCTTCGTGTAAAAATGGAGGATTAAATAATTAAATTAGATGTTTATGGTTTAATTCTTTAATTCAGCTAAACTTTATATTCAAATCAATTTAACTTTATGGATTATAACAATTATTGAATTCTACTAATCTAGATTGATTAAATCCTATATAGTTATCTAGCACAGAATTCAAGAATCATTGTAAGGGTTCCAGATAAGTCTATGTTGAAAAATTAATTATAATTGTCAAATATATTATAATACATAATTAATTGGTTAAAATTTTCTTAATTCTTTGGATCAATTACATTTTTGTATTGTTTTTCTATGTTAATTTTGTATTTTATTTTTTATATTGCATTCTGTTTGATTTTGAATCAAGCTTCACCAATTTAGTTCTATTTGCATTCCTATATCTTGTTTACGTAATATTTATTTAATTGCTTAATTCTATTTTTATTTACATCTATTGTTTTCTTTTTATTTAATTTTGTAATCATAACCAATAATTGAACGTAAAAGGATCTCTTAGGTGGATCACGAGAGGTTCAACCTAGTTTATTATTTTATAGTACAAATTTTCATCAAACTAGTAATTTATAATTTTGATTAGCTTCGACAACCATCACCAAGCATAATTCACTTCCTCTAACACCAAGAAGAGCTTATAGCTAGAGAAGGAATTAAAGAGAGAAAATGCTATTCTTGAGTATTCTAGCTAAATTCAAGTGAGTTTCCATTAGTTTATTAAGCATTCTTGTGAGATTGTTAGAGAAAAAAAGCATTCTTAATCATTTATTAGAGATATGGGCTTAAAACTTTTATAAATTCATCTTTTTTCCATGATTCTTTTTTTTTATATTCTTCACTAACTTCATGATATTTTGGATGCTACATTTTGAATTTTAGGTGAAAGGAACAAGTTGTACAAATATTCTTAAATAAGTAAAATTCACTCTTTTTTTTCTTCATTTTCTTTTTTATAATGTTTACACACACATATTTTATCCTTATTTTGTGGTTGATGATGTGTTGAAGTCATGAATATCATGGTAAATTAGTTACAAAGTTTCTAATTTTAAAGGTGATTTCCTTAAGTAAAATTTTGAAAATATAATTTTACATGAAAATGAAAAAAAGAAGAAATGGCAAGCTCTCAAGTTTCATTCCTAAAATTAGGAAAAATTCTATTTTTAATGCTTAAGAGAGGTAACACGATGTTCTGTCCTAAAATAAAGATAATAAAATACATGAATATTAAGTTTTAGAAATAGAATTTGGATTGATTTTATTCTTGAAGGCTAACGGTGTTCCTCAGGATTAAGGGGAAAAACTTTATTTTGTATTGTTAAATTAAGATAAACACTAAACTACACTCTATAAAAGTTTTAAAATGATTATATCAAAGTTGTCAAGTAAAAATTACTTTAAAATAGAAATGTGTAGGTCATAAATTCTTTGTTTTGTGGAAGAAAAAGCCTATTTTTATTAGGGAAAAAAACTTGTTATACTATTTTTTAAACTATTTAATTAATGTTATTAAGCATTTATATTAAAATTTTGTAGCAAGTATATGTTTGAAGGCTTATCAAATAATAAAAACTGTTTTTAAAATTATGATTTCAAATAATAAATTTTTCTTACAAATTGTTTTGATCAATAATTATTTGGATAACCTTTGTAACTTTTTTAAACATTAAAAGAAGTGAAAATGATATTTTAAACTTTGAATTTTATGATGGAATTTCCTAGAAAATATTAGAGTTTTGTGGTTTTAAAGTGGAATTTTCAAGTTAAGCATATCTCTTTGCAAACTATTTTGATAGTTTAAGTTGTGAATAATTTATAAAAATTTATTTTGAGTGTAAAAATGATTGAAAATTGATAATTTATGCCTTTTCAATGATTTTGGAGATTTCAAAGAAATTTTATTAAAATTTGATATTTAAAATAATTTTTTCGAGTTAATTATATTTCTTTCAAAATGTTTTGATAGTCGAGTATAAGTATAACTTATATACCTTGTTTTAAACAAGAAAAAAGTTTAAAAATGAAATTTAAAAGTTATTTTTTATCTCTAGAGTCATTTATTAATTTTTATCAAAGTTTGATATTTTTAAAGGATTTTCAAACTTAAGAGTGCTCATTTTGAACAATTTTGATAGTTGAATGTAAGGATAACATATACAATTTATTTTAAGACTAAATATGATTTGTAAATGATATTTAATATGTCTTAACCAAGGCTAAAATTTTTTCTAGATTTTTACTAAAAGTTACATCAAAAGAAGATTTTTCTTAGAAAGGTGTTGCTTTTTTTTAAGGTGCTTGATAGTTACTTAAAATAGTAAGTAGTATAATATATTTTGAGCATGTAAAAAATTGAAAATTAATTTTTTACATCATTATTTCAATTTTAAAAATTTTTATAAATTTTCAAAAAAATTTGCATATTAACATGAAATTTTAAAGCTAAGTATGTCCCTTTGTATTTTGATATTTGGATGCATGAGTAACTTAGGTAACATATTTTGAGCATGAAAAGAGCTTGAAAATATTGTTTAAATGTTAATTTTCAATTCCTAAAATTATAAGAAAATTTGAAAAAAAGATGATATTTTAATTGGTATTTACAAGTTTGAGGTGCTTACTATAACCTAGCAAAGATTGATGTTTGTTTTCCTAATTAATTGGTATTAGTGTAAAATAGTTCTAAGTAATTTTTACATTGCTAGATAGTACTTAAGTAATCTTGTTTAATAAGGAAAAATAATTTTCTACTTTTTTGAATGTTATATAAAGAATAGAATTGAATTTGCTGAGTTTGGTAATTGTGAAATTTAGAAAATCCAAATTGTAAATCTCCAATTTTTTTAATAAAAAATTATTGTGATTGATTTATGGCACGTGGCTACATAAAATAATTTCCTTGACAGCATTATGCAAAAAAAATTAGAAGCCTATTGCACAATTAGTGCATGGGCTATGATATGAGTTATTCTATAACTTGTACATACACTAATATGATTATGTGTAAGAATATCTATAAATGAAGCTTTATGTAGATGAGCTCTTGAAAGTGAAATAGTAAAATCAAATGAAAACACTAATAATGCTTATGGTCATTAAAAAATTGACAATATAAATCTATGAATTTCTCATAATAGATTATTATCATATTTTGATAATAACTATGGTTGGTATTTTGACCTCACCTTGTTTATGTAAAATGGGCTTGTAAGAGCTCCATGTGAAATTAGGTTTATATTATATGTAAAACTATGGCTATATGCCAAGTATGGGCTTTTATGTTGCATCTGACATTATTAGCTTCAATGTCAAAAGTGATATGTGATATATTTATGTGATATGAGACCTTGTGAAGAGTTTTAAGATTTGGCCTAGCGTCATAACTTCTAAGTCACACAAAAGGCCAAATGGGATAAGATTGATCTTGGAAGAACAAGATTAGGATACGCATGGAATATGATTAGCTTAGAGCAACAAGGAGGAACTTTTTATGCCTCCACATCATTTGACAGTTATGCAAATGTTTATATTTTGTTATAATTGAATTATCTAACTAAATTATATTCTTCTTAAGATATATATATATATATCTCTGTGTGTGTGTGCATCATATACTCTACCCCTAATGGTGTCCTCTAAAATTGTTAATATTTACCGGCATAATTATGAAACTACTTATGGAAGGTTCAAACTCAAAAGTTACTTTAGTATGAATATAAATGTACACCAGTCTGAAATTGACTATACCACAAATTTTACTTCAATCTATGAAGCATTAGCAAGAGTACCTACACTATATTACTAGTCACACCATCAATAATAGTAGTAGGCGATTCACCATACTCTCCAGCATATGAAGACCTGCTACCCATGATTTTGAAATAGACTCCACTAATAGTTAGTTTGTTAATAATTGAAATTTTTATCCATTTTTAAAATTATTTGATTTACTACATATTTAGATAATTATTTTGAGACTTTAACAATTGGATTACTGCTTACCCTAAGCATTTGTGTATTTGTGAATATATAATGCATGTTATTGTATGTATATGGCTTTGATATTATTTAGATTATCTTATGATTTTTACAAAAAAAAAAAATATTTCTAACTCGAGTTCTGAATTAATGTTATCTCCAAAATCTTCTAAACAAAATAGGATCCTTTGATTTTCTAAATGTTATAAACCTGATCCTATTTTATTTTTTATTGTTTCATGGTTTAATCAATAAAAATAAAGACATTATTCAGTTTTCAAAAAAAAATATCTTATAAAATATCTTTCTGAATTCTTAAGAAATTTTTAAGAAATTAATATTCAAAAAAGGCATACAAAGTTGTTTCCAGTCCATATTTAGTTTTCTAAAAAAACTATTTGTTTGAGAATTTGGCCAAAGTAATAGCCTTTTGATAGATAAACATTTTTTTGAAATTATTTTACTAAAAGCTTTTGTTCTTTTTTAAGGTCATTATGTTACAACTATTTTCAAATCAAAAAGGATATTTCTTTTATTTGACTTGAATTTTAACTCTTAAGAGATTTCGATATGTTCAATTTTTTGAAATGCATTTGAAAGATTTAACCTCATTAATTGTGAAAATTTGTCTTCTAATTTGATACACACTTTTGAAAGCAAAAAAAATATTAATAAATCTTGTATCTTTGCATAATTCATATTTTACAAAATAATAATTTTTTTCATAAATTAGTTAGTTTAGAAAAGTTGCAAGGATATCATGTTAATATCTTTATATCAATCATGATGATCTAATAACAGGGCTATAACATAATTAGTATCAAAATATGGTTTAGGTCAACTATGAAAAATGATGAAACATTAGCTGGTGCAATTATGGGATCAAAAATAATAATTTGAGGAAGTGTGAAACCCTTAACCATAAGCAATCACAATAATGCTAACTATTAACAATGATCTTAGTGGAACCATCTAGAGTGCCAAATATCTTTTAGTTTTAAAAGTTATTTTCTTTATAATTTAAGTTATTTTATAAACTATAGAAAATTTAGAAAAGAATTGAAATAGAGAGAGTTTATAAACTTCCTTAATAATGAAAGTAATAATGATCAAGAACAACCACAAGTCTCGACTTGGATTGCTATTTTAAACTCTAAAAATAGTACTTGTCCAAGGAAGCAAAAATAGAAATAGCCAAGAAAGTAGACAAATAACTCTTCCTTTTATAACCCAAAGATAGACTTTATATTATCCACAAATTTCAAAATCATTATAAAAGAAAAATTTATTGAAGGGTGTATACATAGAGAGTAAGAATGAAATTTAGGAATAATGGGTTAATAAAATATACTAGATGCATATGGTAGTTAAAGGTCAAGGACAAAGTGTGGATGCCAAAAAATGATATAATTCTCTTGTTAAGTATAATGCATAAGTTTTAGAATTAAGATCCTAGAGATGATAAGTTAAATAAAAATCAATAAGGTTATATAGAAAACAAAGAGTTTCCTTACTTGAGTATGTGGAAATTTTGGTGTGCATAATCTTAACAATTAAAATCGATTAATGGAAAACTTAAAATATCTTTTACTTTCTAGTTATTAGATTGTTCAAAAATATCAAGGGATAAAACATTAGTTAAGGATTGAAAATGACAATCCTTCCCCCTGAAAATTTCAAAATAGATAAATGAAAATGTCAACTTAAGTAGTTATTTGATAGCAAACCTTAAGGAGAATACTAGCTAAAAACTAAATTCATAAAATAAGTATGTTTGAAGAAAATATATGGAATGAGTAAAGACAAGGTATAAATATACGGTGGTATATAAATGGTGATGAATGAGAATTGTATAGGTTATGAGAAATCTAATGGAAATTAATTATAAAGTAATTATATGAATGATATAGAAAATATATTGCTATTAGTATCAAGGAAGGATCAGTTAAGTATGGAAAACACAATAAGACAACATGTTAAATCGAATAAGAGATATATTGAATGAACCATGGAATTTCATCTATAACATAATGAATTTCACTATTGAAATGGATATAAACCTTGTATTTACAAATTTTGGTGTGCAAAAAGAATGCATAATTATACAATTAGACGGTTGAACATATTATGTAAACAAATCTTAAGAAAGATATTTTCATCAAAATCTTATACATAAAAAGGGTACATAGCAATTGAATAGAAGCTTATAAGGTAAGTGAATTGAGATAAGTCTAGAAATGAAGAAAAAGATAGTATTATAGTAATAGGTTAAGGAAATAGGTAATGATCACTCATGATCTATGACATAAAGAATTCATATGCTAAAGGATTAACTAGTAAACTATTAAGAATGATGAAGCAAGAAACATAGAATTTTGAGGTATGTAACTAAGAGAAATAAGATTGATGATGAATTAAAGATATGGCATGGATATATGTGTTATAGAGGGACTTGAACTTGGAAACTTTGTGAGTCATGATAATAAGAAGTTGATTGATGATTAGAATTGTAATTATGATCCATGATACCATGATAGATAATTTTGGAAACATTAGCAATGATCCTTATGATGGAAATGCTTTGGCAATATTTAAAGTAATAAGAATTATAATAAGTTGTTATTTTGGTAATTTCAAGCATACTAGTAGTGAAACTAAATCTTTATAGATAAACATTTATTTAAAATTATATCTTCAAGGTTATGTGAGAAGGAATTATGGAGAGTATTAGTAGGAAGGTAAGAAAATCAGTAACATAGACAAATCAAAGGTTTAAACAAGAAATAAGATTAAACTCTTTTAATCTATAGTAAGAAAGGATTTGGCTGTAGATCATGATATAGAAATAATAATAACTTTATTAAATAAGGGATTTCTACTATGTCTCATGGTAAAATAAATTGTGAATATCAAAAATAATTAAATGAGTTAAATTATGATCATTCATAATTTGTAATCTTAAGAATGAAACCTTAAAATTTGGAACAAAAATTTGAATTACGAAATAAGTTAAAGAAAGAAAAATTAATCAAAGTGCACAAAAAAATCATAAAAAGGGATTATGGTTCAGATGAGATATCAAAGGTTAATCATTCTTTTCATCTAACATTAGAAAAGGCATTTCCTAACACCAATAGTGATTCGTACACTAAAGTCTAAATAAAAGTCGTATTAACAATAATTTTTTTTTGTGATAAGTATCTTAGAGAAACTATTTCAAATTCACCATAGTAGTATGATGAAAAGTTGATATATGAAAAGGATATAAAGGGTCTAAAATAAAACCCCAAGGGTTTTCAAAAGTTGATGACAATTCTAAGTAACTTTGAAAATTCAAATATAAGTTTTCTTGAATAAGAAAGAATTATAATACCCGATAAAAAATTTCAATAGACAAGAATAATTAGAACTAAGTTAGGTAATGTCTGTTAAGGGATAATAAGTAAAAGACAAAATTATCAATTCCATCTTTGAAATTATGAGACACTAACAAAATGATTCATAAATTATATTAAATAATTAACTTTATTTTTAAATAATAATCCATACAAATAATTTCGTCTCTTCATATAGATAATTTCATTCATAAATATCTATGCAAAAGGATGAAATTTTCTATATAGACTATTATTCATGGATGAAATTTGCTATTTAATATAATTCAAAAATTATTTTATTAACGTTTTACAATTTCAATTATGAAATTAATAATTTTATCATAAGTAGAAATATAGATTTTTGTTAGTAAAAGCATTTATTAGTTTTAGTAGAAGAAAATTTTATAAGGAGTTATTAAAAAAATTGAGAAAATTAAAAGTATTTAAAATTCAAGATTAAGATTTAAGAGTAATTTAATATTTTTACCAAAAGCATCCTCAAATAATCCCAAGGTGGTAAAATTATAATCTTAGGCACATCCAGAAGGGTATGGATAGCCACTAGGATCAAAAAAGGGAATTTGATTAATTTGAAAGCCTTAGGGTAATATGACTTAATTTTAGGATACTAAAGTAATTTTTCAATAGTTTAGGATTTATTAACAATTAAAAAATTAATGAATGATTTA